>PVLC010011876.1:0-16016 GCA_004027655.1 Graphiurus murinus
TACCTTGCTGCTTCTCTTTTAAAAACCCTGCTTACTGTAGCTCGGGGCCCTTCTCCTCTGTCCCTGTTTTGGGATATGAGGGGGGCCCTAGCGCGCTAGTTAAATAAAACACCTCTTGCTGATTGCATCAAGTGATGACTCTCGTGATTGACTGGGGTGAGTGCTGAGACCCGAGGAGGGGTCTTTTGGAGACCTTACACTCCCAAAGGGGAAGCCTCATTGCCGCCCTGCACCCCCACCGGCAGGAGGAAGTCCAACCCAGAGCCCCGGGAGAGTGCCCACCCGGGACCACCACGCCGGAGTCCCGCAACACGGATCCACGGTCTCTCCACCACAAGACCGATGTCCCTCCGCAAGACAAAGGAGTCCCCGCTCCCAGCGGCCTCTCGCAGCACAAGGGACTACGCAGCCTTCGCAGTCCGGCCTCTCCCCCTCGGGGCAGTCCCCCGCTGCCTAGATCTGCATCTAGGACAGGACTCTCACTCCCCTTCTCCGCACTGTTTCACCGTCTCGGAAGAACGACTGCTTGACCCCCCCCCCCCCACTGTGTCCCTCCGCTAGAGCCCCGGCTTCCCTTTCACTCCTCAAACCCCTCGCGGCAAGTCACCGCGCGGCGCGCTCTCGCGAGACTCCCGCGCAGCCCCTCCACCCAGCCCCGCGCCCGCGAGGAAGCCTCGCCGCGGCCCCCAGCGGCGCATGCGCGGCCGCGACTCCCAGCGCCCCCCGCGCTCTCCGCTGGCCGAGCGGACGCGCCCGAGGGTCGGGCGCTGGTCGCAGCCCCCCCCCCCCGTGAGGCCTGGTTTCGTCCCACGACTTTTTATTTCTCCAGGGCAGAGCCGCGTTTCGGCGTCTTCTCGGCGCACCGACGTTTCCCAAGAACGGCCGGGGCCGCTGTGGGCCCAGAAAAGCCCGGCACTGGTCTCGGGCACGGCCCGTCCCCACTGGCCACCTGCAGCGGCCTGGGCGCGCCTCCTGGACCCACGCCCGGAACCTGGGACCGGGCGGGGCCCGCACATCCGGCCCCACCCACTCGGGCCTCGCCTCCTGGAGCCGAAGCCCAGCGGGAGGTGGCTGACACACCCCCTCCAGGCCGGCTGCCGGCCCCTGCCCATTCCTCTCCCCAGTCCGCTAGGTTTCCAACTAGTCCTCGAGCCTCGCTCCTTGTTTCCGACTTTGCACTAAAGGGGATGCACCCTGGAAACCCACACTGCGGGACACATCTTGCTTGGTGAAGACGCCGGGTGTTTGGACTTTGGGGTACACATTTACCTTTTCAAGGGCCTGGCAATGATTTGATTAATCAGCCTGGCGTCCCGAGTTTCTGCTGACGCTGCCGTTTTTTACCTTCCCACACTTCCAAGAGCATTAAGTAGGGAGCTTTTGGAGGCTTCTTTGAACCCCCTCTTTGAGATAAACGTGAAGTTGACTCCCAGGTTGGAGGAGCATGGCTGCAGTCCTGGATCCTCAGCTCGACATGCCCCTGGAGGTGGAGGGGTGCCTAATAATGAAGGTAGAAAAGGACCCGGAGTGGGCATCGGAGCCCATTCTGGAAGGGTCAGAGAGCACTGAGTGTGAAACCTTTCGCAAATGCTTCAGGCAGTTCTCTTATGAGGATGTGACTGGACCCCATGAAGCTTTCAGTAAACTCTGGGAACTTTGCTGCCGGTGGTTGAAGCCAGAAATACGTTCCAAGGAGCGGATCCTTGAGCTGCTGGTGATTGAGCAGTTTCTCACCATTTTACCCGAGAAGATTCGGGTTTGGGCACAGAAGCAGTATCCGGAAAGTGGAGAGGAAGCGGTGGCCCTGGTAGCACATTTGGAGAAAGAGACTGGCAGACTGAGACAGCAGGTGAGAAAGGATTTTCCAAAATTTGAAATAGTTGAGAAAGAAGGGATTGGGAAAGGCAGGTGGGCAGGACGGTTACTTTGCAGGAAGAAGTGTTTATTATAGAAAGATAAATGGTACCAGTAATAAAATCCTTAAAGTGATTCTCCTTAAAAGGGGATCAGAATTTCATACTAAATAAAATGGGGGGGGGCAGTTTGGGGGTGAAATCTTGCAAATGAAACCAAACGTTGCACTTAAATGTGTTTTAATCTTTGGCATGTTTCTAGCAAAATTATAGAAGAGAGCAATACAGTTACATTCCACAGGGTTTGATTTTTTGCAGCTTGATCCCAAAGAGGAATTTTTATGCAAAAAGAGAGTTCATCAGTTATCCCCAAACCTTCTCTAATCCTTTAATATTTCAGTCACTGTCTTCTGAAGTGCTCTCAATGCCATGATCCTGTCACTCTTCTCCATTAAAAGTGCCAGATCTTCATTTCTCATGGCTTTCCTTGCTCTTCTAGTTGTTTTTCAACACCATCTCATTAACCCAGTAATGATACCACTAATAAGACCCTTAAAATGATTCCACTTTAAATCCTGCAGCATTTGCCAGATGTGCAGTTTCATCTTTCACAGAATCTGCACTGTATAAAGATCTATCAGCAAAGTTGCTTTGCTGGTCAGGAATAAAGGAATCAATGTGGTGATTGACAAGTTTTCAGCTCACTAGTGAGTATATACATGTTCTGATAGCTTCTCTGTGAACCTAATAAATGTAAGGATTCAAATAATATTTGTTCTAGTACTGAGGATACTGAGGATACACCTGACAGGTGTGGAATGAGATGAAATTTTCTCTGGCATGAGATGAAATTTTCACTCCTCACATCTTTTATCCTTCTTTAGTATCTTTCTTGATGGAATTTGGCCCTGATTTGGACCACTTTTCCTCCCCTTTCCCATTATGGTATTGACTTTGTTTCCCAGGTCAGCAGTCCTGTACACTCAGAGAAGCAAGCCCCACGTGGAACAGTATGGGAGGTAGCCGACTTTCAGCCACAGCAGGTTGAGACCCAACCCAGAGTAGTGTCCCGGGAGGAAGCCAGAAGCCTCCACTCAGAACACCAGGAGCAACTGAACCAAAAGAGAGAGCATCGCCCCTTACCCAAGAATGGTAAGAAGAAGGACTCAGAGCACACCCAGAGCAGACTGTGGCAGATTTATATGGTATCCTTAACACTCTGACTTGCTTATTGTGGGATCCCCTCTATATGAATTTGAAAATAAAATTGAATATTTGGGTAGAAAGACTTCATTAACTTCAAATGTTGGTAGTATGTGCAACTTAAGTAAAAAGGGATCTTAAAGATAGAAACTAGGGAAGTTTAGATTGCCCAGGCCAGTCTTGAGTCTTGTAGTGTTATTGTTAAATCTCCATTCTGCAGTCAGCTTGTTTTTAGTCCTACCATTTATATCTTGTCTTTCCACCCTCTCTGTGTGTGATCTTGGGCAAGTAATATGAAAAAGAGCATTAATACACAGAAGTTAAGACCTTAGGCTCTAGAAGCAGACAGCAGATAGACCTGGGTTCAAAACCTAGTTCTCCTTTTGTTTTTGTTTTTGTTTCTGTTTTCTTATCTGTGTGACCCTGACCAGCTTACTTCTCAAACTTTCCTTTCTCATGTAGGAAAGGGAGATAACAAGATTGTTAGTATAGATTTAATGAGGCAGTGTAAAATGGCCAATACATAATAATGCTCCATGAATGTTAGTTTCCCTTCTCTAATAATGGCAAAATTATTCTTCGATTTCAATTCTCTCTTACACAACCTTCACCAAGAGGTAAAATTCACTACTACCCCCTTTCTACCCCTCCCCAAATTCATATTTTGCAAATATTGGTGGATTCTGAATTATCCTGAGTGTGTTCATTAGCATCAGAGATCTTTTGATCATATCAATTAGATGACCCCAGCAACTTTATCTGATAGTTGGATAAATACCTATTTACAGTGTTTCTGGATTTTCCTATCCCAGGGTAATAAGGAATTCCTTAAGTAGAAAAGTTTATTCTTTTAAGGTGCTGTCTAGATTATGGGAGGACAGAAATTTTGAGGGATAGGCATCTCAGAAAGGTAAATTTGTTCCAAAGTAAGATCTATGATTTCAACTGGCTTACTTAACTTCTAACTATTGGAATATAATATGTTTCCCAAAAAAAACGCTAGTACTTGCTTCTATAGAAAGTAATAGAGCACTGGCTTTTGAGTTCTTTGTCACAAGTAATAGTTATTCTTGAAGTTTTTCTTAGATAGTGAGTTCCAAGAAGTTAGACCATAGATATTGCTATATAAAAGCTAATTTATCTTCCTTCCACCCTTAGAGGGATATATTTGCCTGTAGTGTCCATAACTGTGTATCTGTATTTCCTAAGTTCTTAGGACAATATTCTTTCATAGAGACAACTTATACTAAGGATCTCAAGCTTTTACAACAAGTCAGACTTGTTTTGTTTCACCTATAAAGAGTTTTTGTTTGGGGATTTTGTTGTTTGCTTTTAGTTCTCAAGGTTTAAGATTTGAGATTCCCCACAAGTACAGATTTCTGGCTTCTCTTGAAAAAAGTTAGAAGTTTTGGCTCCACCAGAGTTACGCATTGAAGAATTGGCTAGAACTGAGCATTGGCTCTGCCCTTTCAATGGGATGTGTGCTCTCCACTTCCACAAGGTCCCACCCTGACCCCTTTCACCATGTGCTTTACCTCCTTACTTCTTGAAAGCATTTGCATTTATGAGCCCAGCTTTAGAATGACGTAGTTTCAGGCATTTCTCTGAACTCATTGAAAAAGTGATAAATTTCTATCTTATTGGTTTTAATATATGCTAATTTCTTGAAGGGAAAAGAAGCAGGAATTAAAGAGCCCGAGCCCAGAATTCTAATTTTTTTTCCTCTTTTTATAGCTCGGTCTTCTCCCTGGATTCCTGCCCCTGCTGATGGATGGAACACCATAGATGAGGAGGTGACAGCCACACGTCTTCCTGCTGGGTCCCAGGTAAATTGTATTTGTCCTCTCTGGCCTTCTTCCTTCCTAGGGTGTTCATTCACAGTGATTTCCTATCCTCAAATTTTTATACTCCCTCCAAGAGACTTTTTACCCCTTATTCCTTTTCTAGTCTTTTGAATAATGGGACTCCTTGCTGGATCATCCATCTCACATCTTAATGACTCTTTATTGTGTCTTCTACTTCATTTGGCACACAGTACACACCTGGCTCCTTAATTTCAGTTCTTCTTTAGGGCCCTTCTCTGCTTCATCTGTGATCATTCATCCTTTGAAGACCTGTACAGTTATCTTGGTGGTCATTGGTGTTAGTGTTGTTACAGGAACCAGTGAAAGATGTCCACATGACGAGAGTATTTTCCTACAAAAAGAGTGTTCATCAGATTCCTGCTCACACAGACCTTTACCGGGATATCAGAAAGGAGAGTATTGGGAACATGGTCTCCCTGGGTAAGGATTCTTTCCCTTTACAGATAAATACCTTGGGGATTTCTTTCATTCCTGCTAATGATGAAACAGCCAGATGTAAATGTCAGTGCTTAGTGAATCTCCATGGGCTCTAGTGTGATGATATAGCTGGGCTCTCGTATCCATTTCCTCCTTCCAATAAGAAAAAAATAGTACAATAATTAAATCATTGGAAGGGAGTTATAAATTAGAGTCATATTTATATTATGGAAAATATACATCTTAACACATCCACTGGACTAAAGCTTCATGAAGCTCCAGGGTCTTTTTAGGATTTGTTTTTATTTAACAATGGTAACCCAGCAGCTAGCATAAAACCTCCCAACATGGATGGGTGCCCAGTAAATACTCAGTGGATGGATGGAAGTCTTGAAAATGGGACAAAGTAATTTAAGTCTAATAACTTTAATAGCATTTGTGAATTTGTGGGGAGGGGGTGCTAGGATGGAAGACAGGGGCATTCTACCCCGAGCTACACCCCTCACTAGGCCTCACTAGGATGCTGAGGCTCACCTTGAACCTGCGACCCTCCTGTCTCAGCCTCCCAAGTACTGGAATTACAAGCATGGGCCGCCACACCTGGCTGTGAGCCATTTAGATATCACAAATTTACAGGCATATATTACCACTAACGTGGCACTCTATTAGCAAATTTTTGAAGGATTATCTTCATCTTCTTTAACAGGAGGGATAAATATTATTCATATGTTAGTTTTTATTGATAAGTCTGAGACTACTTATGAATAGAATTACAGGCCAAAAATGTACATTCATACCAATTTAAACCAACAGGTAAAAATTATACCCATATATATTATAATCCTGTATTGTCAAGGGTAGCCTCTAGCCACATTTGGCTATTTAAATTTATTACATTAATTAAAATTAAATACAATTAAAATTCCATTTCCTCAGTGACAGTAGCCATATTTAAGGTATTCTATAAAAATATTGTATGGCACAGTTATAGAACATTTTCATCATTACAGAAAGTTCTATTGGACATTGCTTCATATAGACACTGAAGTATAGTTATTATAAAATCGCATCAAAGTAAATGGATAAAGGCAAACCAGCAGTTGTTAATAATTGGTAATTAAAGCAGTTGAAAAAAATAAGATGAAGCCAGGCATGGTGGCGCACGCTTGTAATCCCAGCATTCGGGAGGCTGAGACCGGAGGATCTGGGTTCTCGGCCAGCCTCAGCTACCTAGTGAGGCCCTCCGCAACTTAGTGAGACTCGGTTTCAAAATAAAGAATAAAAAATAGGGCTGGGGGTGTAACTCGGAGGTAGAATGCCCCTGAGTTCAATCCCCAGTACTACAAAAAATAATAATAAGATGACACACCAGTAACAAAGCACTCTGCAAGAAAGAGCAGACATCCCAGCCATCTGCCTAGTTGTGCACATAATACATGTTTTCTACCATTTCCTTGGATCACACGGGATCCAGTGTAATAAAGTGCTGGATTAGAGTATTTGGTAAAACCTACCTTTAGTGGAGAGGGACCATATTTTAAGAACTCAGCTTTAATCTAGCCATTTTATATATAACTTTATATGGAAAAATCCAAGCCTAGTGACTCCTACCCCAGTCTTTTATTGTAGATTGTAAACTAATGGCTCATGTGCTGAATCTGGTTTATGCTCATATATTGGCCTGGAAAGTGTTTTGGTTTAAATTAGTCTAAAATCAAGATGTTCCGTGTGTCTTGGAAAATCAGGCATCAGATACCATGGGCCCACCTTCCTGCATAGCAACAATTGGCCAGAGCTGAGCAAAGCGTTCACACCCAACTGCTAAGGTTCCCTTTCCATCCCCCTCACCACTTCCTTCGCCTGCCCACACCTTGAAGTATTTGAACTTCCATTGTCCCCGTGTCTACTTCTCTCATGTAAAAAATAAAGAGCAAAGCCAGGTGTGGTGGCATACGCTTGTAATCCCAGCATTTGGGAGGCTGAGACCGGAGGATCTGGGTGCGAGGCCAGCCTCAGCTACTTAGTGGGGCCCTCTGCAACTTAGTGAGACCCTGTTTCAAAATAAAGAATAAAAAATAGGGCTGGGGGTATAGCTCAGAGGTAGAATGCCCTTTAATTCAACCCCCAGTACTGCAAAAAATAAATAAATAGATAAAGGGCAAATATCCATCCTGGGGGTACTTTCAGAAGAGTTTGACTTGATGCTGCTCCTCTAGGAGAATTCTGTGACACCTCTATGCAGGTTGTGCGGAGAATAAAATTAAATTTTATTACATACCTATTGGGTATTAGATTCTTTACAGATGTTTATTTAATTTTCCTGGTACCTCTGAATAGGTGGTGTTATTCATCAGGAAACTAGGCTTAGTGAAGTTAAGAATCTTCCCTGGCCAAAAAGTAAAGTAAGCAGTATTCTAGAATTCAAATTTAAGATGTGTTGAGCTCTTCAGTATTGTAAGGTAGCACACTCTCAATTTGCTTTCTAATCTTACAATTCTTTCCTATTAACCTTGCTAGCATCTCTCTAAAAGTTCCTTTTTGTTAGTTAATGAAATATTTGGTTTTCAGTAAATATTTATGACAATGTCTTTGTACCAATAATTTTCAAATGTGAGCTGGGCACAATGGCACAAACCTATGATCACAGTACTTGGGAGGCTGAGACAGGAGGATCACAGGTTCAAGGGCAGTGAACAGTAACTTATCAAGACTCTCTTTCAAAATAAAAGGGTATAGCTTAGTGGTAGAATACCCCTGGGTTTGGTCTCCACTACAAAATAAAATAAATGAATATGAAATGTGACTTTACAAATTATTTTTCTCCTTCATGTAATTGAAAGTGGATTTCAGACTCTTTTGAAGAGAAATGCCTTTGTTGATGTGTCAGACCATAAAGCTAAGTTAAGGCTTTTCTGCCCCACATCCTTAGACTCTGTAAGCAAGACTTCATTTTATTCCTTTGGTGTATGTCCTTGTAGATTTCCATAAGTTTTCATTTGAAAATTAGGTTCCTCTGTCAAAAATTTTCCAGTTTTCCTTAGGTTTAACTGAAAAGTAAAATTATATATAATTAAGGTAAATAATTTGATTATTTCATATTCATGTGCATTGTGAAATAATTGCAGTTAAATTCGTTAACATCCATCACCTCACCATAGTTAATGGTGAGGGGGACACAAGATCGCTTAACAAAAGCCAGGCGTGGTGGCGCACGCTTGTAATCCCAGCATTTGGGAGGCTGAGACCAGATGATCCAGGTTCGAGGCTAGCCTCAGCTACTTAGTGAGGCACTCCGCAACTTAGTGAGACCTGGTTTCGATATAAAGAATAAAAAATAGGGCTGGGGATGTAGCTCGGAGTTAGAATGCCCCTGAGTTCAATCCCCAGTACTGAAAAAAAAAAAAAGATCGCTTAACAAATTTCAGGTGTACAGTACAGTGTTACTAACTATAATCACCATGTTGTGCATTAGATCCTAGAACTTACTCATCTTATTACTGAAAGTTTGTGCCTTTTGGCCAACATCTCCCCATTTCTCCCACCCCAAAGTCCCTGTTAGCCACCATTCTATTCTGTGAGTTCAACTTTTCTAGATTCCACATGTGAGATCATATTTGTCCTTGTCTGGCTTATTTTACTTAGCATAATGCCCTCCAAGAGCCAGGAGTAGTGGTGCACGCTTGTAATCCCAGCATTTGGGTGGCTGAGGATCCGGGTTCACGGCCAGCCTCAGTTACCTAGTGAGGCACTCTGCAACTTAGTGAGACCCTGTTTTAAAATAAAGAATAAAAAATAGGACTGGGGATGTAGCTTGGAGGTAGAATGCCCCTGGGTTCAGACCCCAGTACTGCAAAATAATGATGATGATGATGATGATGATGATTATGATGATGATGATGCCGCCGCCGCCACCGCCCTCCTCCAGGTCTATCCAAGGTGTCACAAATGGCAGGATTTCTTTCTTTTTAGTGGTTGAATAATGCTCCATTTGATTGATTGATTGATGGATAGATTTTTTTTTTTCTTTACTCTGACATTTTCTGTATTCATACGTTGACAGACATTTGGGTCGTTTCAGTGTTTTGGCTGTGGTGAATAATGTCGCAGTGAGCCTGAGAGTGAAGATACCTCAAGATACTGATTTGGTTTCCTCCAGATGTGACCCAGAAGTGGGATTGTTGGGTCATGTGGTAGTTCTACTTTTAGTTTTTTGAGGAACCTCCATACTATTTTCCATAATAGTGGTACCAGTTCACATTCCCACCAGTAGTACATAGGGTCCTATTTTCTCCACAGCCTCTCCAGTATTGTTATCTTTTTTAATGCTTTTTTATCAGTTCATATTAATTATACAAAATGATGGGTTTCGTTGTGACATATTCACAAATACACAAAAACGTAATGTGGTCAGTTTCACTCTCCAATACCTCTCCTACCCTCACAGTCTCCCTTCTACTTTGATGGCATCTCTTTTTCCCATTTTTTTTTTCCCTCTAGCTTCTGCATACTAGAGAAGACATGATACTTTTGTTCTCAAGTCTAATGTATTTCAGTCAAAATCATGGTCTCCAGTTCCATCCATTTTTCTACAAATGACATAATTTTGTTCTTATGGATAAATAAAACTATTTATAAATAAAACTATTTTATAAATATAAATATATTTTATAAATATAATATATATTTATATTATATATCATATAATATATAAATATAATTACATATTATATTTATATATTTATATTGCATTATTAACTCTATTTTATAAATATAAATATAATATATATTATAAATATTCTATTTTATAAATAAAACTCTATCCATAAGAACAAATAAAACTCTATTCTGTATATTATCACATTTTCTTTATCCATTCATCTGTTGATGGACACCTAAGCTGATTCTATAACTTGGTTACTGTGAATTGTGCTACAATAGACATGATCTATAAAGTATGATCTCTAAAGCATGATCTCTAAAGTACGCTAACTTTAATTCTTTCAGATAAATACCAAGGATTGGTATAGCTAGATCATGCAGTAGTTCCTTTTTAGTTTTTTGAGGAACCTCCATACTGATTTCCATAGTGGATGTGATAATTTTATATTTCCACCAACAGCATGTAAGAGCTCCTTTCTCCCTGAATTCTCAACAGCACTTATTGTCATTTTTACTGTAACAATTGCCATCCTATTTGGATTGAGATGAAATCTCAGTGTAGTTTTGATTTGTATTTCCTTGATGGCTAAGGATGTTGAACATTTTTTTCATATAATTGTGGGCCATTTGTTTTGATATTAGCCTTTCTAACAGGTATAAAATAATATCTTGTTATTTTTTATTTTCTTTTCTCTGTTGATTAGTGATATTGAATATATTTTTATGATCTGTTGCCCATTTGTATATCTTCTTTGGGAAAACATCATTGTTTTGTTGGATTTGTGTTTGTTTGTTATTGAGTTGTATGATTCCTTGTATATTGTAGATTTTAACTCCTTATAGATAGATGGGTTTTTTTTCAAATATTTTTTCCCATACTGTAGGTTGTCTCCTCACTTTGTTGATTGTTTCCTTTGCTGTGCAGAAGCCTTTTAGTTTAATATAGTCTCACTAATTTATTTTTGGTTTTGCTGCCTGTACTTTTGGTGTCATATCCAAAAATCATTGCCAAGACTGGTATCAAGCAGCCTTTTCTCTATGCTTTCTTCTAGGAGTTTTATGGTTTCACATCATATTAATTTCATATTAATTTTTTATTAATACATGTTGAGTTAATTTTGCATGTAGTGTAAGATAGGCATCCAGTTTCACTCTTTGGCGTGTAGATACTCGTTTTTCCCAACACTATTTGTTCAACAGGCTGCCCTTTCCCAATGGTGTGTTCTTGGCACCCTTGTCAAAGATTAGTTAGATATATATTAACGGATTTATTTCTGGGTTCACTGTTCTGTTCTACTCTATGTTTTTATGTCATTTCATACTGTTTTGATTACTGTGGCTTTTTAATAGGGTTGACAAAAATACTTTATACTTCTAACCTCACATAGACCCAGTGTGTATATACACGCATATGTTGAGGTAGACAAGGAGGGGATGTGGGTGCAGATACAAACACAATGTATGTTATAAGTGACAAATTCTAACAGGTTCTAACTGAACCTTACATAATTTTAGCTACTAAGAGGGAATAATCAAAGGTAATAAAATGTTTCCATTAGTAAGCTATTGTGCCAAAGAAGTCATGTAAGAATAACTACATCATGCTTTGTTGTTTGGGGGAAGAGCTTTGGTGGGAACAAGTATTCCAGGAGATAATGTTATAGCAGATCAAGGCATATATAGTAACAACATCTGTGCCTACCATGAATATGTTTCTCTTACTATAGGAAGTACAACCTCTAACAAGATAGCCCGGTTGGAACAAAGAAAGGAGCCATGGCCTGTCAGTCTCCATTCCTCAAATAAAAGGAATATCCTACGAAGCAGTTACATCAAGGAAAAATCAGTTCATGCCATTCAGATCCCTGCAAGGAGTGCAGGGAAAACCTGGAGAGAGCAACAGCAGTGGGGTTTAGAAGATGAAAAAATAGCAGGTGTGCACTGGAGCTATGAAGAAACTAAGACTTTCCTTGCAATTCTCAAGGAGTCTCGCTTCTATGAAACACTCCAGGCTTGCCCCCGAAATAGCCAGGTGTATGGTGCTGTGGCTGAGTGGTTGCGAGAATGTGGCTTCCTCCGAACACCTGAACAGTGTCGGACCAAGTTCAAAAGTCTTCAGAAAAGTTATCGGAAAGTGAGAAATGGCCACATGCTGGAACCCTGTGCCTTCTTTGAGGACATGGATGCTTTATTGAACCCTGCAGCCCATGCTTCATCCACTGATAAGCCAAAGGAGATGATACCTCTCCCCAGACTGAAGAGAATTGGCATCAGTGCTAAAGAACAGATCAGTTTGATGGAGGAGGAGGAAGCCGCAGAAGAGTCTGATGGTGATGAAGTCGGCATTGAATTTATCCGCAAGTCTGAAATTCGTGGTGCCCCAGTCTTGTTTCAAAACCTCAGTGGTAAGAATTGTACTTTTTTTTCTTGGTATGGACACAGAAGTGTAGTCTTGTAGGAAAAAGTGTAGAGGAGAATCCACTAAACTTGGAGAGTGCTGTCACTTTTGGAGAGAGTGACTTTCACTGTGATGTGACTCCATAACTGAACCCATAACTCTATGATGTTTATTACTTCCCCAGTGCAGCCTTAGCAGTAGCACTGAGTAACTCTGGAGGAATCTTTTTCAATTTAAAGCATAACATGGATTTTGAGTATCTGAGGCCTTGTGGAAGGAAGACAAACGGGTTTAAAGGGTTACAAAGGTCTGATGTTATCTGAGAATTGGGATAAAGCAATCACTTATATTAGATTATAATAAATCAAAGATGTATTATTATACTATTAAAGATAACCAGTAAAAAGAATATGTAACTAGCAAGTTAAAACTTAAAACACTAAATATAAACTTTTCACTTAATATAAAAGAAGACAAAAAGGGAGAGAAAAAGGAACATAGAATGAATGAATCAAATAGAAAACAGATAGTAGAAATAAACCCAAATATATCAGGATTAAGATGGTCACACATTTTAAAAGCCAACTATATGTTGCTTACATGAGATGCTTCTTAAATGTAAGAACACAGACATACAGACATTAAAATTAAAATGAGCCGGGTGTGGTAGCACATGCTTATAATCCCAGTACTTGGGAGGCTGAGATGGGAGTATCACATATTCACGGCCAACCTCCGCAATTTAGTAAGACCCTGTTTCAAAAAAAAAAAAATAGGTCTGGGGTGTAGGTCAGGGGTAGAATGCCCCTGGGTTCAATCTCCAGTAGCACAAAAAGAAATTATAGAAGAATACACCATGCAAAAAAAAGCTAGTAGCCAGGCGTGATGGTGCACGCTTGTAATCCCAGCATTTGGGAGGCTGAGACCAAAGGATCCAGGTTGTCAGCCAGCCTCAGCTACCTAGTGAGGGACTCCGCAACTTAGTGAGACCCTTTTTCAAAATAAAGAATAAAAAATAGGGCTGGGGGTGTAGCTCGGAGGTAGAATGCCCCTGAGTTCCATCCCCAGTACTGCAAAAAAAAAAGCTAGTGTTAAATGTTGGGAGACTGAGACATTCAGAATTAAGCTGCCAGTTCATAACTGTGTGACAACAGATGAATCATGTAACTGTTCTTGGCTTCAGTTTTCTCATCTGTACTATATGACTAAGAATACTTCACAAGGTTGTTATTAGTCTTCAGTGGGATATAGATAGGAAGGCATCCTGAAAATAATAAAATACAGTGTTGCTTGATATAACCGTTACTAGTAATGTCTTTTCTGCTTCAGCTTACTAAAAGATGATAAATCCTTAGACTGGAAAAATTATTATCTAGGCTAGGAGAGCTAGGAGTACATTTATGACTATTCTTGTTCAAGATAAACAGATCTGCTGAAAAGGTGAAAAGATTCAGTACACATATACAGGAGGTGCTCAATAATCTGAAAATCCATATGAGGGTAAGGATCTTGGGGCGACTTCAAATATGGAAACCAGTGAAAGGACTGGAGGAGACCACCCAGTAGAAATTGAGGATAGAAATCACTTCTTCCAAATTGACAAAATACATACTTAACAAATTATATCTAAGTGTCCTGAAAAATATTATTTTGCTAGCAGTGCAGAACATCTGTTGCTCATGCAAGTCATGTCATCTCTCAAAGTAGAAGATTCAGTAAATTCTGAGGATTCAAAACTATTCTGGGCATGGTTCTCCTCAAGGAAGACTGGTTAAAGAAATAATGGGAACTTTGCCAGGGAAGTTCCTGTTGAATTTTCTAGTCTACTATTCTTAACCACTTGGAAAAGACACTTCTATATGGCTAAATTCTTTAGTTAGTCTCCATAGCAAAGGCAGATTTGGGAGACTACACTTTTATTCTTCCAAGTAAACTTTTAAGATCAGTTTATCAATTGCAGTGAAAATACCCTTTTGGAATTTTAACTTTATGAATTCACTTAATAATTGATATCTGTATAACTTGTCTTACTATCCAAAAATACAGCGTTAGCCGGGCGTGGTGGTGCACGCTTGTAATCCCAGCATTTGGGAGGCTGAGACCGGAGGATCCAGGTTCGAGGCCAGCCTCAGCTACCTAGTGAGGCACTCGGAAACTTAGCAAGACCCGGTTTCAAAATAAAGAATACAAAATAGGGCTGGGGGTATAGCTCGGAGGTAGAATGCCCCTGAGTTCAATCCCCAGTTACGAAAAAAAAAAAAAAAAATACAGTGTTTCATTTTTTCTTTTTTTTTTTTTTAGTGTGCTTTTATTGGTGCATTATCATCTCACATTCACTTTTTCTGCTTTTATATCTTTCAACAAAATATTGGAGATTTTTAAATATAGGCCTTCTCATTTCTTACAAAACTTATTCCCAATTATATCTTGTCTCCTGTTGCTACTAAAAATGACATTGTTTTTTATCCATACATTTTGTAATGTATATAATATAGAAGCTCCTGGTGCCTTTTCTTACATCTTTGAACATTATCTTTGAATGGCAGGTGTGCATTGGGGCTATGAAGAAACCAAGACTTTTCTTGATATCCTTCATGAGACTCGGTTTTATGAAGCACTTCAAGCCTGTCATCGGAAGAGCAAACTATACGGGGCCGTGGCTGAACAACTTCGAGAGTGTGGCTTCCTCCGAACCCCAGAACAGTGCCGAACCAAATTCAAAAGCCTCCAAAAGAGCTATCGCAAAGTGAAGAATGGCCATGTGCTAGAGTCCTGTGCATTCTACAAAGAGATGGATGCTCTCATTAACTCTCGGGCATCTGCCCCTTCCACCAATACCCCAGAAATCCCATCACCCTCAAGGCAAGAAAGAGGGCATATTGAAGTTGAGCCCCAGGAAGCTCCAGTCTGGGAACCTGAGGAGACCTCACAGGAGGCAGTAATAGAAGATTCTGGTAGTGAGGAGGAAATTGTACAAGAGCCAGAATTCCAGGGACCTCCAGGTCTACTGCAAAGCCCAAATGGTAAGGATCATCAAAGAATTCTAGTCTAAAAGAGGAGAAAGTGTGTCTTCCTGAGAAATCAGATCTGGCACAGAGCTCATGCATATTTACTCATTCCACAGATAACTGTGAGCTGTGTGCTATTTGAAGAATAGGGAATATAGCAATGAATAAAACAAGTCCTATATTAGTGATATTCCATTCAAAGGATGTATTCACCTACTCACATTCTAGCGACTCAGTCTTTGAGTCTTTGGAATCCCAGGCTTAGTTTTTGTCTGTATGGGTCAATGTTTTGTATCTTAGAAATACTATGGGGAAGAACTTGGAATTATACATGAGAAAAACCTTGGATGAATGAGGTGTGTCAATAAGCTCAAATCAGAAACCTCTCACTTGTGTGTGATATACATGAGAAAGAGGCAGAGACACAATGAGAGACAGCGACTGTTCTGTTTCTGAGCTCCACCAACATATTTCCCGTTGACTGCCTGATGGCCTTACAGGCATCTCACTAGTAGTTCAGACTTAAAATATTCAAAACTAAAATCACAGCCGGGCATGGTGATGCACGCTTGTAATCCCAGCATTTGGGAGGCTGAGACCGGAGGAATCCGAG
>PVLC010011876.1:16116-45950 GCA_004027655.1 Graphiurus murinus
TCTCTTTTTTTTTTTTTTTTTTTTTTTTTTTTTTTTTTTTTTTTGCGGTACTGGGGATTGAACTTGGGGGTATTTTACCTCTGAGCTACACCTCCAGCCCTATTTTTTATTCTTTATTTTGAAACAGGTCTCACTAAGTTGCAGAATGCCTCACTGGGTAGCTGAGGCTGGCTGCGAACCCGGATCCTCCAGTCTCAGCCTCCCAAATGCTGGGATTACAAGCGCGTGCCACTATGCCTGGCTAAAATCACTATCTTTCTTCCTACACCATGGTTCTTCCTGTGTTATCCTATATCCCATCTAGACTCAGAGCCATAGACATGATTTAATGTCTTCTCACTCATCATTTCCATCCAAGAAGATAATATATTTTGTCAACTGTTATAGACCATCACATTTATCTGTTCCCTCTTTAGTTGCCATAGCCACTACCCTAGTTCAGTCTTTCTCTATTTCTTGCCTAGACTATTGGGAAAGTCTGCAAACCAGATTTCCTCATCCACACTTGTTAAGGTTCCTCAGCCATCCTTAATCTGAGCTCATTTTATTCTAACCTTACATGATAGTGTTTTCTTCCTACATTCTACACTTACTTGAAACAAAATACTTGCTGTTTCCTACACACTCCTTAAGCTTTCTCATATCTAAACCTTGACTCACGATGTTCCCTCCACCTTGAATATCCTTGGCTCTACATATCTCCATGTCCAAATTCTCTGTCAACTCCCATACATTTTCTCTGTTATAGCACCAAACATTTTGAATGTCCTAAGACTTCTCAGTAAATGGTGAGCTCTTGAAGGATGGAAGCTCTGTCTTTATGTAGCCCCAAGATACATCAGGATATACCAGGTAGTGCAAGACTGATTTCTTGAAGCAAACAGCTTTAACTGAACTGACTGTGGAACTGAGGTCCAGCAAGAGAAAGTGATGTCGAGATACCTTAGAGAAGGGAGTTCATAATGTGCTCTCTGGTAGAATTTATATGAGAAATTATTGTATAAAGGGTAAGTCCTGTACAACTTTGGTTTTGATAACCCTGGAAACAAAGATTGTGGATCTTGACCTCCACACCTATCATCAAATTTCAGGTCCTGTCAGAGTCAACTTCTAGGGTGAGTTCCTTCAAATCCCTAAACAATGTTGGTTCCAATGAAAGAGCTTCAAAAGAACTTCTAAATGAAAAGTGGCATTGATAGAGTGGTTTGCTTAAGTTAATGAGTTGATTGATGGGTTCCCTTCCCTCCCTAACACATGCCACAGCAGCCCCTCTTAGGACTGCGAGTCATTAGCAGTTACACCTGAGTATGTGGAAAAACAATAATGTTGCAGCTGGCAAGTAGAAACAAGGCGGCAGTATGGCACATGCTTAAAAATAAACAAACCTGGACTGGGCCTAAGTTATTCAACTTGTGAAATGTCTACAAATGATGTAATATGTCTTCAATATGTCATCTAGAATCTGTGTCAAAGTAGTCTGGGTAGAAGAAGCAAAGAGTGTGTGGGACTAGGGATGAAACAGGACTAACTATGAATAGACCATTTTTAACGTTAAATGTAGGTAACGGGTTCATGGGAGTTCAGTATATATACCGTACTCTTTACTTTCTTGTATGTTTGAATTTCTCATAATAAAAAGCTAATAGAAAAATCACACATTTAGTAAGTAACCAAGGCAGGATCAGACCCAGAGCTGTGTGATTCCATAGCTTGTGTGGTTGCACCCTGTCATGGTCTCTGTCCAGAAACTTCATGGAAACACTGGATATAAGATGTGCTTTGTAGTGAAGAAGAGGAAGGAGGGATAAATCCATGTTTAGAAACAGTGAAATTAAGATTTGAACTAGTATGATCTGTGGGACAACCAGAAAAACAAAGTGACAAGAACACCTGAAAAGAAAGAAGTACTCTTGCATGAGACAAGATTAGCTATTGATTAAGGTAGAAGTCCTTGATGAACTTGGACTTGGTCACTAAAATCTACTAAAAACAGGTATAATGCAGTGTATTTTAGCATAGATCAGAAATAAAAATAGGATGAATTAAGAGTAGAATAAGCCAGATTGCTTCCATGTTAATCAGGATATCGATGAGGAATAATGGCTTGGATTAGAATTCAATTCGAAAAATATTTCTGAAGGCCTGACTGTACTGGATGTTATTGACCTATTTATGGAACTGAGGGAGAATATAGTAGAGTAAGTCAGGGAAGTCACAGGATCTGAGGCTCATGAAGTATAGAGGAGTCGTATGCTGAACCTTGCAGGCCAGGTTGTTTATGTTAACATAGGACTTGCATGAAATTTATATTGTCTTTTTTTCAGATTTTGAAATTGAAAGTGGCATCAAGGAGGACCCAACACAGGTAATATATAAGGGCACAGAACCAAATAGGGCATTAATAGAAAAGTCTAAAAGAGTTGTTTCCCAGAATACTGATCCTAGTAAATATGGCAAAAGGGAATGCATCTCAGGAAGACAATGGGAAAACCTTCAAGGAATCAGACAGGGAAGGCTGATGTCTCAGCCTCGAGAGGTAGGGAGAGCTGTCGTGCATCAGAGGCCTTTCACGGGCAAGAGACCCTACAGACTTCTCAAATATGGAGAAAGCTTTGGAAGGAGTGCTCGCCTTCTGTGCCGGATGACCCACCAGAAGGAGAATCCTTACAAGTGTAGTGTCTGTGGGAAGTGCTTTGGTAGAAGCAGGAGCCTCATCAGACACCAGAGGATCCACACAGGAGAAAAGCCGTTTAAGTGTCTTGACTGTGGGAAAAGCTTTAATGACTCCTCAAATTTTGGAGCCCACCAGAGAATCCACACAGGAGAGAAACCGTACAGCTGTGGAGAGTGTGGCAAGTGCTTCAGTCAGAGCTCCAGCCTTATCATCCACCAGAGAACCCACACTGGGGAGAAGCCCTACCAGTGTGCAGAGTGTGGGAAGAGTTTCACCAACAGCTCTCATTTCAGTGCCCACCGCAGAGTCCACACAGGAGAGAATCCCTACAAATGTGTAGACTGCGAGAAAAGTTTCAATAACTGCACAAGATTCCGGGAACACCGGAGAATACACACAGGAGAGAAGCCCTATGGATGTGCCCAGTGTGGCAAACGTTTCAGTAAGAGTTCCGTTCTCACCAAACACCGGGAAGTTCATGGGAGAGAAAAGCCTTTGCTGCACCCTCCCTCTGTGTATTCCCCAGAGAACCTGCTGAAGGGGAAGTTGGATGAGTTCAGGAAAGCTTTTTGATGACGAGCTCTTCTCCTCCTACATGCCCCTTTAGCCATCTCTCCCTACTCTCAGTCTTGGAAGCAATCTTTCCATAGCTCTAAAATATAATTCCCCAAATAAAACAATGTAAATACACTAGACTTGCATCCTGTTCTCACCTCTGCCTCTAACTTGATCAGCTTGTCCTTCTCCTATGTGTCTCCACTTTAATAAAGTGGAGATGTAGTGTCTGAGTCCAAAATGCAATTCTCGTCAGTATGTGGAGGCTGTTGCTGTAGGATTGTCAAGTTCAGCAACATTCAAGACCCTTCCACGTGGGCAAGCGTGGTTTTCAAGGAGATAAATGCTGAAAGGTTTTTGTTGTTATCTACTACATGAGATCTTGGATGCTACTTGATAAATAGATTTTCACATTTGGGTTGAACTTTGAGGAATCTGATCAGAACTACATCAGATCCATCTCAGCTTTGAAGATACTCACAAAAGGAGACTGAAGATTTTATAGCTTCCTTGAGAAGGCTGTTACAGTGTACCTTTTTTGTGTCAACAAGTTGATCCAAATAACTAAAGTAGAATCTGGGTGTTGTCACTGAAGTCATGTTCCTGATGCCTTGCCTCCATCAAGAGGAGAAGCAGTCGACCACCCATCATCCTTTTCTGAACCTGAAGACTCAAATCCCTGTGGCTGTGGCTTCTGCAGCCACACAACTACACACAACTCTAGTTCCTTTCACTGTTTTTCATAAGTCCTCCTAACTTACCTCTTAATTGTTCTAGGTGCTCTCATCTGACTCTTCTGAACTACCATGCCCTCTGCAGATTAAATAGGATGCATGCTTATGATGTGTCTCATTAAAGTAGGATTTCAGACACATTCTAGTCCTACCCATTAACCTCTCTGGCTCTTATCTAGAATGTGACTGGTATGTTGGCATATTTTATATCTCCTACCCCCACACTTCAATATAATATTATATAATCGTGTCTAAAATTTTAAGGGAATAGGGAAGAAGTGAGATAGAGACCTGAAACATTTAGTATTTCTAAGACCAGTTGGTCTCCTCAGGCCTTCTTTAGGTTAGAGAGCCACCTCGGTCCAGACCAGCACTTCCAGGGCTGGCTGTTAGGTATACAGGCTTCTAGTCCATGTCCATAGGCCCATAAGCCTAATTGTAGAGCCCTGGATAATTATACAACTCTACAGCTCACTGAGTGAAAGTGGGAACATTTACAGAAACTTCCAATCCCAAACACCATTTTTGTTTTCCTCATTCACTTGTTTTTTGAAAAGTCTCTTTGATAACCCTCCAGCACTAGCTCAATAAATATTGGCAGAAAAGTTCAGATGAGGGGATAGTTAATTCACATAGAGAATTACAGATGAAACCCAGTTTTGGGTTTTCTGAAGCCAGTTGCTTCAGGATGAGGCCAGTGGCCTTAATGCATAAGTAGCCCAGGGTGGCTTTGCTTGGCAGAGAGAGAAGTCACAAGTTTAGTGAAAAGATGACTAGTCAGGGCTGTGTATAGATTATTATTTTGCTCTAATCTCTCCCTTTATCAAATGCTCTCTTACTTGAAAACATCTAGAAATAATATTTTCCTTTGAGTATGTTTGAATCTTTTGAGAACTGTTTAACAAAGTACCAAGGAGGGTAGATGCTGTAGAAAGAAATTCAATTTATGATGCCAGAATAGGGTGTGGCCAGTTGGAAGACAGGTGACTCAGGTAAACACTGACTGATAAATGTTTCTGATTTACATTTGTTGGAAATGTTATGACTGTTCACATCTCAATAGTTGATTTTCTGTGTTGTCTGAATTCTAAACTTCTAATGGTGCGTGCAGTTTTATGTGGTATTGTGCCTAGCACAGTAAGAAGTGTGTGGTGCCTGTGGGCTTATGCTTTAAGTGTAGATGTTCTGGAATTCCAACTCTAGAGAAAATGCACATTAATATAAATCACCACTTAGTAATATATGTACACAGGATTGATAATTATATGGAAGCATGTTCAGGAAAATAGATAACTTATTAATAAATATTTACTAAGCACTGTTATATGTAAGATCATATTGTAGTTACAGTGAAGGATACAAAAATGAAAAAGGGGCGTAGTGCCTATACTCAAACTTATGATGGAGGAAGTATTGCAGCAAAAGGAAATGCCAGTTACATCCATGTCTATTACAAAAGGTCAGTAACTCAACAAGAGGAAATCACATTTACTTTCTGAAGAGTTTCTCTAAATTACAAATATGAAATTGCACTTGTTACCTCTCTCTCTTAGAATTCCCAGTGGCAGGAAAGCCTGTTCCATCTTCAGTGGAAAAACTGATTCTCATAAGTCTGGGATCAGTCTGAGGTGGGATTTGGTTTCCCCTACCTATACTCCTAATTCTAAATGGGTTATTTGGGCCTGTCTTAATTTAATGATACTTGTCTCTGTTCTTAAGAAATAGAAGATATTACCCACCGTTTTAGACCATGGCCACTTGTTTCTCTGCATTTTATCTTTTTTTCAGCTGAGGCATGAAAGTTAAAATGAATAAATGTGTTCTGAGTAATGTCTTTTATATCACATAGCATTGCCTTTATGCAGATCCATAGGAAAAGATTTTTTCTAAGTACCAGGAAATTCTCTGATCCTAAGCAAAAACAAAACAGGTTTTTAATCATAGAAACACTGTGATTTTTATAACTTACTGCTTTTCCCTCTTTGTCCTGGCTGCTGGAAAGGTCAATGAAACAATCCACCTCAACCAACTACCTAAACCTGTATTTATTTAATCTTGTCCTCTTTCCTTGGAAATTATCTCAAATCCTATTTTTGAAAAGTGATATAAATAGATCACATCTTATCCAAGGCACTTAGAAACTGGGCTCATATTTCCTGCCTAGGCTTACATTAACTTCCACAAATACCTCTAATTCTTACTGGTGGTTTTATTACACATTTGACCAATTCATTTGTCTGGAAAGAAACCTTCATTTTTTAAAGAGGAAAACTTAACATATATACTCTAACAGCTCAGGGCAGCCTGTCGTTCAGAATAAGCATTAGACCAGAAGCCAAAAAGAAACAAGTTTGTAAAGATGAGGAAGAGGTCATACCACTTCAGGGAGCCTTTGGGCCACACAATCTACTTCATACTGCAGGGAAGGGGTGCTGTGATAGCGGAGCCTGCCAAGGAGCTTGCTCTGTGAGCAGGCAGCGCCCAGGGTCCCTGAGAGCCACAGGCAGGTAGCCAAAGTGAAGATCTGTTCCATGAAGTCTGGTGCCCAGTGACAGACGAGTCAATAATGAGGGAGCTGAGCCCCCGATGAAAGGAGTGTCGGAGTAACTTAGAACTGTAAGCCTTTGCCTCTGTCTGAATGCCTTCCAAGACCAAGTATAAATGGATGTCTGTTCATTGTTTTGTATTAATGTTCACTTAGATGTCCTCTTGAAATCTTGTATGTGAATAAATGTCTACAATAAATGGCTCCCTTTGATTTATGCCATAATTTGAAGGATGTCTTTCTGCTAGGAGAAAAGAAAGGTTATCTAAGAAGTTAAAAGCTGATCCTAGTAACCAATTGAAAAGAGAATTTCAATCTGAGCTTCATTCCAGTACACAGTGGTCCCCGACATTGCGGCCATCCTGTGATAGCTGTCACTGCCAGATCACGCTTGGCTCTAATGCTAGGGTGGAATTGGCATTGGATACACGTGTTTCTGGTGAGACACTCACCCCAGCTGAACAGCAGAAGAAACCTTTTCAGTTCCCCCAGTGACACAGTTGTTAGGGAGACAAACTTTCCCTTTACTCTCTTATGATCTCTATCTGGACCTGAGAATTACATTAAAACAAAACATCAACAGGAGAAAAATCATGCAAGTGTGTATATGCACATGGGCATTTCCACAAGAAACGAAGACCTGAAGTAGCAGCAAAACCCCGGTGCTTATCTACGAGATTGAATAGAGAGGCAGCTGTAGAAAAGGGATTAAAATACATGGGATGCCCAAAGGCCAATGAGAGTACTTTACTAGGGTCTGTACAGAATTATCTTAGCCTCAACTCTCCATTTCTGGTGATGAAAATGTTTCTTTCTTTCACATAGGGGCTTTATCTCCTGTTTTCAGAAAGAAAGGGGAATAAGAGCACTCGCTCTTGCACCTGCTATTTTTCAGGTGCCTTTAGCACAAAATATTCTTATGCCAAAAGAGGGCATGTTGTGGGATGGCATATTTTGTCATGTTTCAAAGTGTTGCTTTTGAACTGCTATTTTGGTATAAAGGAAGAGTACCAGTGGTTTCCACATGGCCCTTCTTACCATAGCAATCCCAACTCCATGGGCCATAGGGTAGATAGTTTGCCATTTGCTGAGGATATATTTCCAGCTCAGCTCAGGAAGAGAACTGTAGGGAGAACTACAGGATGGGCTCAGAGAGCAAGTTCCAGATAAGATGTTTCTATGGCATGGACTTGTAAGCCTCTACTTTATGCTGAAGTGCCCAAAAATCTAAAGACTTTTAAAACCGCTTGGGGTCACTATCTAAAGATCTAAAGATTCAGTATCTAGATGCTTCTCCTATAGTCTTTCTCTATTTTCCTTGAGTAAATGGTCACAAACCTTGGAGAAATCCAAGATAAAGGCTCATAATATTCGTGTGCAGGGTTACATCAGCATTCTTTCACAAGTTACCTGACCTCCCTAGTCTTCAGAGTGAGCTGACTCAGGTCTGGCAATTAGATGAGAGGCGTTAAACCTTTAAGGAGGATAAAGTCTAGGTTTTCAATTCATAAATCGGTTGAGGCAACTAGACTTTAAGTATAATGAATAATTTGTGTTTCAAGCAGGTAAAGGAATATAATCCCAAGCCCCCTAATTCCATGGTAGGTCCACATACTTGGAGGGGGAACAATGGTTTGGATTCCAAGACAGGCAAATTCCTAGACCTACCCTGAAGCCGGAGGACTCTGGAAGAAGATGGTGATGATGTATGTGTAAAGGGCTGGGGGCAGGAGTCAGAGAGGAAAACCTAGATGGCTTTAAAGGTTGCTCGAGTACAGGAGCATAAAGCCAGTGGAGCATGCAGGTATGCTTGGCATGGAGATTGTGAAATTATCAGTAAAGAAACCCACTTTCAAGAAATCACTATGCTGGACCAGTGTGGCCTATCTAGAGCCACTCCCAACAGCGGCACCTTGTGGCAGGGAGAGGAACAGCAAGACCTGCAGACACAAGACAAGAGTTAACACACTTCTCAACCTAGAGTAGAAGATTGGCAGGTTTCTCTTTTGATTTGTTTAACCCCCCAGAGCTCCTGGACAGTGTGATGAGGGGGAGACTCAAGAGTGTAGTACTAGGCTGCCCAACAACAAGGTCTATGAGGCTTAGGAAATGAATCAGTACTTGTACCCAGGGGTCTCTAGCAGGGTGTACCTGGCTCTTGCAGTAGAAGGACCCTGGATTGTGTGCCTGATCCTAATTAGATTCTGCCACTCAATAATAGTCTCTGGGTTTGGGGACTGGATGAGTGTTTCTGAACCTTTTCCCCACAAGAGACCTAAAGATCGTTACTGAGAATATCTGAGAAAATACATAGGTGCCAAGTCCATTTAGAAATTTCTTTCCACAACCACCCCTTTGTACTGATTCTGATGCTTGCAAGTTGCAAAACCTTTGATTTGATAATAGCAATACATGTGTCAACACACCAGGCACTTGCTAGGTACTAGGCATTTGCTAATGCTTTGTAAACATTGTTGGTTAATTCTCACAAGCATCCTGAGGCAGTGTCTCCATTTAGAAATGAAGCTGAGGCCAAGAGATGTTAAATAGCTTCTTCAAGCGCATATAGCAATAAGGTGACAGTTCTGATGTTTAAACTTAAATCTCAGAATCCAAATTTGTAGCAACCATATTTCACTACCATAATAGTATTTCTTTTTTTTTTTTTTTTTCAGTACTGGGGGTTGAACTCAGGGGCATTCTACCTCCGAGCTATACCCGCAGCCCTATTTTTTATTCTTTATTTTGAAACCGAGTCTCACTAAGTTGCGGAGTGCCTCACTAGGTAGCTGAGGCTGGCCGCGAACCCGGATCCTCCAGTCTCAGCCTCCCGAATGCTGGGATTACAAGCGTGCGCCACCACACCCGGCTCCATAATAGTATTTCTAGTTCTAACATCCTAAAATTCTGTGACCTTATTACTGGGAAGAGGGAAGGAAGGGTAGAAGTAAACTTAGGCAATGTGGGTCAGTTTGGGATTCTTCTCTGTGGGGTGAGAATGAATTTGGGAGTCACTGGGATCAGCCGCCATTCTTTCAGTCAGTGGGTCCTTCCTGAGTCCTTCTGTACAGCAAACACTAAACCACATACTGTGGAGTTATGAAATGGATCTGAATCCATCTTCCTCTTGAGGCTTATAGTCTAGAAATTGAGGTGAAGACCAGATCTTGAAATCCAATTGCAGCTTAGAAGCAAGAAGCTATGATATATGTCTTTCTGTCCTCTCCTTAATAGAAGTCTAACAGGCAAGTGGGAGGCAAGGTTAGAAGACATAATATTGTCCCTCACACAGGAACAGTAAAGTGCGAAGACAAAGATCATCGACCCTGTGGCCAAACATACCTGATCTTGTATGTTGGCTCTGTCGACATACTATGGGACTGTGGGAAATGTCATCTCTCAGAAGCTCCATTAGCTCCTCTGGAAAGTAAGAATAAGAATGTCTACCTGTGTTTGTTTCCTGAGACTGCTATAATAAATTACCACAAACTTGGTGGCTTAAAGTAACAGAAATTTATTCCCAGTTCTAGAGGCCAGAGGTTAGAAATCAAGGTGTCATCAGGAACACCAAAGGCTGTACAGGAAAGGCCTTCCTTGCCTCTTTTAGCCCCTGGTGGCCCTCGCTGCTGCCTTGTGGCAGTATAGCACAATCGTTGCCTCCTTTTTGGCATTCTCTATAACTCTGCCTCTGTGTGTGTCATTTATTGTCTTTCATTAAGGACCCTATCATTGGATTTAGGGCACCTTAATCCTGTATGAGCTCATCTTGACAGTTACAGCTACAAAGACTCTATTTCTCAAGTCACATTCTGAAGTTTAGGGTGGACATGAATTTGGGGGGACACCATGCCATCCTCTACACTACTCAAAGAATTGTTGTGAAGAGTGGATGACATTGTGTAAAGCACTCCACGCAGTGCCCAGTACATACTATGCAGTCTGTAAATGTTTGCTGTATACATTATGTATGTATGCACATATATATATATGTATATATAGCTTTTGCTATTTGCCAAAGGATTATTTCATTGTTTTACCCAATGAAATAGTAACTTTTTTACTCTTTGTAAGTCTTCTAATTTGCTTGTTTCTAATTTTATATTATTTCCTGCCCTTTTTTCATTCTTTCTAGTTATTGTTCTTATATTCTTCTTTCTCTGAGAAAAAATTAGATATTTTAAGATATATATTGGATGTTTATATCCAAATTCTCAATAGGCTGTTACTGTACTGATGATTTTCCCCAGTGAAGATTTCTTCATTTTTTCTTGGGTAGGTGTTTTGTTCATCACGTACAAGTGGATGGGTTTTTGCTTGTTGTTGAGAATGGTTTTTTCCCTGGTACTTCTTTAGGATGATCATAATGATCATCTTTCACAAATGATCCATAGATTCCTACAGAGAAGATGCTTCATTTGAAAGGTAGAATATTCAGAATGTGACTTTGTACCCCTTCTTACTCACTCTACTCAGCTCCCCCTCGAGTGCCTCTGCCATGCCACGTGCTCAGGGTTCTTCTTCCTCAAGAAATCCTTGCAGCTCTGCCACCCCACCCTCATTCAGCTGCAGGGCAATGAACGGGTGCACCTGTGTGGATGCTGCACTGGGCTTTCAGCAGGGTCCTGAGGTCTGTGGTTTGGAGTTGACTCTGAGCGAGGCAGGCTGTGGGTGGGCTCTGCTGAGCTTAGCCAGACTCGACAGCCAAGGCCCCACCCTAGACTTTGCCTTCCTCCCTAGCAGTCCCCATTTCTTAAAATGACAGGCAAGCCAGTGGACATGTGGAACAAGCATTAGACTATTTATTGCAAAGTTACATTAGTAGCTTGGGAACAAGAGGTCGGGCTCCAGAGGGCCTGTCTGTAACAGAAGAATCAAGGAACAATGGAAGGGAAAAAAAGGGATGTGAAGGACTAGGGATGTGGTTCAGTGGTAGAACACTTACCTAGCATACAAGAGACCTTGGGTTCTATCCCCATTACAAGAAAGGAAGGAAAGGAGGGAAGGGAAGGAAACGAAAGGAAAGGGGTGGGGGAAGAGCTGACGTATACAAACAGCCATTTCTTCCAACTGCTCTTCTGCTCCTGGGACATTCCCTCTCAAGGAAAACTCTTTTTCTTTGTGATTTCCACCTCTCTCTGGGCAGTGCTGGCAACACCTTCCTAGGCTGAGATCTCAGATGAACACAAAGGAGTTCCAGGAACCTAGAGCATCCCCAGGACTTAGCAGAAGTCTGTCTGTCTGAGAAGCCAGTCCTAAGCCAGGGGATCAGATCAGTCCCTCCTCTGGGCCTGCCCTAGCAGGAAGTGCAGAAGCTGTCCTGTCAGCCCAGCATGGAGCAGCAGAGGGCACAGGGGCAGTGGAAATTCCAGCAGCTCTGCTTCACCGTCCCTTCAGGATTAGCCGGGTTTTTCCATCTCCAATGAGGAGCCTACAAAAGAAGATGATGCCATGAAATCTCTGAGCTCCTGGAGGAAAGACCCAGGCTTCCATTATAAGTCTGCAAGCCCAGGGCTCCTCGGGGAGTTGACATCCTCAACCGTCCCGCCTTAGTAGAGCCAATGGCAGAGGGAGATACCGTCTCCTCTTTGGTTTCCAGCCCTTTTTCTGCAGATGCTCATTACTGCCATTCTTAAAGCAGCAGACAGCTGAACCATCGGTGGGGTCCTGAGGCCTCTGGGCTACAGAGGACAGTGGTGTGAGCAGTTTAGACCAGCCTAGTCCATGCCTGTCCCCTCAGAAAGTGCAAGGTAAGCCCAACTGTTTCCAAATCCAGACAGTGATCCCTGCTCCACCTGGCACAGAGGAACAGGAGATAGGAAGAGAGCCCAAGAAGAAGAGATCAAGCTGTACAGAGGTCCCTAATTTTTCCTACCTGGAATCCACTTAGCCTTCTGATAATATCAACCTCATTAACCATTGCACAAGCCTGGGGAGCTCTGTTCACACTATTTGGTGCTAATGGCATCTCCTGGCATGCATCTCCTAGGGCAGCTGATTTTCCTGTGTAGATGGGCCCCCAGGGGATTTATACTGCTCCTCCTCTACTCTTGGCCCTACTGGCAGTTGTTCAGATAAGCTGGCCTTGGCTTCACACCAAGGCACGCAGGGCTCACACTCCAGACACAGCCGATGAGTTCTGACGCCCTTGCCTACAATGATTGATTCAGAGGTGGATGCATGACCCAGGCTGGGCCGGCCCAAACCGGTGAACATCAGACACAGGATTTTTGCCAGAGTTGTTGTTGTTCTTCCTCTGGAGTTGACAAGCTGCTCGGATATCAGCATAGAATGCCGGGTGGGCAGCTGTGCCTCCGTTGGAGAGCCTGTCTAGGCATGGAGCCCATGCAGAGGCTTGAGGAATCCAGGTCCTCAGGCCCTTGGCTGAGCACCACCTGGAGCCAGCGCTCGCTGTGACCTCCTCAGTCATGGGAGCCAGTGAATCCGCCCTTGGGAGACCTGCAACTAAAGTCCTAGATAAAGACAGATTCTTTGCCTCTGAAGAAGGTGCCATCTTTCCTTCTTCAAAACCGAGTGACAGCCCAGTCGTCTAGGCCTGGACTCTCCGGGGGCTGTCACCAAGGGCCCATTCGAGGGGCCAGTGGCCCTGGGCCACACACTTACCTAATGAGCAGTCCTACCAGCAGGCCAGCCAGCAGTGGGCCCAGCCAATAGATCCAGTGGAAGTCCCAGTGGTTGGCCACCACAGCAGGTCCAAAGGCTCGAGCAGGGTTCATGCAGGCTCCAGAGATAGCACCCCTGCAAACACATGGCCACAGTCAACTCCCCTGGGTCACAGCCCACCCAGAAATCCTTCTAAAACTCCCATACCAGGGACTCCCAGGTGGACCCAGAGAAGGCCAAGAGGCCATTAGCACTAGACAGCCAAAGGCAGGGCTCCTCCCTGGACACAGGGCTGCCACTCCCCATACACCCTTCCAGAAGAGTACAGAATGCCTGCTGGGTGATGTCAGGAAGCCAAATGGATCAGGCTCCTCTCCAAAGTCCACAACGCAAAGTCAGTCCGCTGTCAGCCTGGAGCCAAACTGACCTAGATTCAAAACCCAGCCCAGCTAGCTCCAGCCCCGTGACCTTTTACAATGGAATAAAAGTGCCCGTCCCATACATCGGTGGCTGTTGGGAGTGAATAAGACAATGCATACATGTAGTTAATGTACAATGAGTATTAACCACAATCTAGCTGGCCCAATTGAGGCCCTCGTTGCATCACAAACTTGGGGCCCAGAATCGTCTGCAGGGGACCGTCCCCCAGGTGCAGCTCTTTAGTTCTGGTGTAGGTGTATCCTTACCCTGTGCGCTCAGGCTGGGGTCCAGTAGACCCTGCCCCCGACCCCGGTCAGTGAAGCCACGGCCACCAGGGGGCAGCAAAGCATCGCCACAGCTTCACACACCCATTTCTCCAGCCCGCCCTCCCAAACTCCCAAAGGTGAGACCTGGCCCTGGGGGAAAGGCTAGAGTAGGTTCTGTGTCCAAATGAAAGGGAGTAGTTGGACCTTAAGACAGGTCCTCCCACCCTCTTCAGCAGAGGAGGGCTCTAGTCCCAGATCTGTCACTTGACCTGCCCAGCAACCTTTAGTAAGTCACTTCAGTCCTTCCTGAGCCTCAGCTTCCTCATCTGTGAAACAGGGAAAAATAATCCCTGCTCCAACCTTGTCCCCTAAATGCATTCCCAAGATTATCAAGAGATCAAAATAAAAGAGACACAGGATGGGGATGCTCCTTGTAAGCCTGAGGCTACAGCCTGCTGGGATGTTTTATTTACACTACGAAAACTGGAAAACTAGGCAAACAAATCCAGATTCTGACTTGCCCAGAATGAAATTGTAGGGGTCACCCCAGACTCAAGTTCTCACACAGTTGTAATTGACTAGCGCCTCTGAATTACAACAGTCCCCACCATCCACTATGACTGCCAGCCCGCCTGCTCCCCATCTGCAGCACCTTCCTGGCTGGCCCCGGTTGGCAATTGAGTCTGTGACCCCCAGGCCTGATGTCCAGAGCTGAGACTTGGCCCAAATCTGCACCATAGCTCCCCCATCCCCCCCCACCCCGCCCAGCCCAGGGACACTCACCCTGCCAGGATATCCACGGTGACGGAGAAGCCGATGCAGAACGGAGCCAGAGGGCCCTTCGTCCTCTGGTTGATGGCGCTCATGCACACGGCCAGTACCAGCAGGGTCGTCAGGATGATCTCTGCCCCCAGTGCCCCAGCCACCTGCCCCTGCTCCTGCACTGTCACAAAGGCCGCCCCAGACGCGTTCCAGAACCTCTCCTCGGGACTCACTGCCTGCAGAGAGAAGCGGCTCTGCCTCACCGGGATGGAGAGAAGCTGGGACTGAGCATGGGGCCTAAAAATGCAGGCCCTCCCACCTGGAGAGCCCATCCGCACCCCAGCTCCACCGGGTGTTTTGTTTGTTTTGCTCTGGAGATTGAACCCAGGGGCATTTTACCTCCAAGATATATCCCCAGCCCTTTTCATTATTATTATTATTGTTATTATTATTATTATTATTATTTACTTTGAAACAGGGTCTCATTAAGGTACTGAGGCTGCCCTTGAACCTGTGATCCTCCTGTCTCAGGTTCCCAAGTACTAGGATTGCAGGTATGCACCACCATGCCCAGCTATAAGGCCCACATCTTTAAAGACCTTTAGTTGAACTGAGATTTGAGGGCAAAAGAGAGGTGAAGAGAGAGGGAGGAAGAAAGTAGAGGAGGAGAGAGGGAGGGAAGGAGCCACCCAAGGAGCCATATTGGAGCTATTAAAAAGTCTGTGACTTGGGCTGGGGATATAGCTCAGTGGTACAGCACTTGCTTAGCATGCTTGAGGCCCTGAATTCTATCCCCAGGACCAAAAATAAGTAAAATTGTGTGTGTGTGTGTGTGTGTGTGTGTGTGTGTGTGTGTGTGCAGCTAAGAAAAGAGCCAGATTTTTTTTTTATTAAGTGGGAGATTTCAAACATAAATTGTGTATCAATGCCAATTGAAGGTAACTGAGTTTAAAGGCAGAAAAACTGCTGAGAGTGATGGTGCTCAGGCTGGAGACTAGCCTCAGCAACTTAGCTGAGACTCTCAGCAACTTAGTGAGACCTTGTTTCAAAATAAAAAATAGGGCTGGGGTGAAGCTCATAGGTAGAATACCCCTGGGTTCCATCCCCAGTACAATAAAAAAATAAAAAGGAAGGAAGGAAGGAAGGAAGAAAGAAAGGAAGGAGCGAGGAAACTGAAAAACACATAGAGGCGTTTGCTCAGGAGTTTTTCAAGAATAACTATATTCACCTGATAACCTCCAATATTTACAGAAGGAATGAACCAGTGAATAAATGAGTAAATTAAAAAAAAAAATAGAACTAACAAAACCCATTCCAAAGCCAAAAATGGGCTGGGAAAGAGAAATGCCAAGCTGTGAATTTGCTTCCTGGTTTGTCCAGGAAAAAGGTGTGTCCAAATACGGACTGAACAGGATAGATTCAGAGGGAACCAAGCAGAAAAGGGCCACCCAATTCCAATGGCAGAAATAAGCAAAGAGTTGGACATTTCCCCACTCCCCCACCCTTCCGTACTGCCAGCAGCCCCATCAGAGCCAAAGCCACCCGCCTAGCCCTCTTAGGGTCACCCACCTTGGCCAAGGCGGCGCCAAGCAGCCCCCCGCACAGCTGGGAAATCCAGTAGGGAAGGAGCATCATCAGGTTGAGGCCTCCGACCACCAGGGCCGCCAGCGACACCGCAGGGTTGAAGTGCCCACCGCTGTAGCCCACAAGAGCAGAAGACAGCCATGAGGTCAAGGTCCAGGGCTGACCACAAGGCTGTCCCCTGAGAGAACACATCCCAGACAGACCCCCGGGCTGGCCTCACGGAGCCAGAGCCGGGAGTCTGCCAAGTCTCTCCCTCTTCCCAAAGGTGCCCTGTGGCAGGTGAGAGTTCCAGGGCAGAGCTAGGGGAGGGAGGGGCAGCCCCTTATCCCAGACTCCAGGATGGCCCTAGGGAAAGGTGTGCAGGGAGACCATCCGAACTCCTCCCCTACTCACTCAGAGCTCCCTCCAGCCCTCCAAGATGGGGTCACACTGAGACACCACACTGCAAATCAGTAGCTGGAGAGATAGCCTGGCCTCCCCTCGGAAACAGCCAGGTCCCAAATAAGGGCTTGTGATTGGTTGAACTGCTCGGCCAATAAAAACCCTATTTTTGATCTACAAGTGTGATGAGTGTAAATTGAGAGTAGGAGTTCGGGCAGGAAATGGCACTGGGAATTTTGGGTGGGTTGGGAGATTCCTGATCAGGTTAGGGATTGGGATCAGGATTTGGGGATGTGGATAGGAGTTAGACAAGTCAGAATGTAGGGTCAAAGGGCAAGTCAAGCTGGCCAGCCTCTCAGCTGATCCAGGCCCCAGAGCCAGGAGGACCCTGTTACCCCATCAGGATCCCATCTAGTCCCACTCTGATGAAGGGCCTATTCCCAGAGGCTGGCCCATTAAATCCCCCAGGCCCCCAAGAATGGCTACCCCCATAAAAGGGAAAGTGATCCCAAGACTCCTCATGTCACATAAGAACCAAAGAGCCCCTCAAATGCTAAGGGCTCACCAATGGGCCTGCCCTCTACACACACACACACACACACACACACACACACACACACATACACACACAAAAACACCAATGAATCCAGGGCACTGAACTGAAGCTAGACAGAGAACCCTGGCTTTGGACAAAAGGACTTTGTCCAGCACCTTGATACCTCAAGACAGCTGCCCCAACTCATCTGGGCTGGCTCCATGCCCAGGCCCTCGGGTGAGCTTCAGATTCTGAAGCACCAGCCAACATAAATCAGGAAGAGGGTGGCCTAGCCAACTTGGCTTCAGGAGACGAGGTGTGGGGCGGGGGCTTCCCATAGGGAGAGTCAGCCCCTCCCAGGCCACTGGCTTCTCCTCTACCTTCACACCTGCTCCAAGCAGGGACAGGATTCCACCAGGAGAGGGCTGGGTTTTCGAGGACCACACGTTTCCTAGACCAACTTCACACTCCTTAACAGTAAAACAATCATGACGCTAAGTTCGCCCATTCATTGCTCATTCACTCAGCAGATATTTATTGAACACTAACTGTGTGTCGGGTGCCATGCAGGGTGCCTTACACACCTTATCTTGAACCCACTCAACAACCTCAAAGTGAATGCCTAGCATGCAGTAGGTGCTAAATAAATATTAGTTGGGAAAGCCGATGATTGAATGAAGGGCTGATGTCCCAAAGAGACAGGATAGTGCAGTGCTGGAGTGCTGGTCTGTCTCTCCAGCTAGCCTGGCCTGGGTTCCGAGCCCAGCTCTGCTGAATAGCCAAGTGACCTTGAGCAAGTTACATAACCAGCCAGTGCTTCAGTCATCTCTACCTGATAAGCCTGTGGCAGAGATTAAATGAATTGATAGATGCACAGCACATAGTACTGTCTGTATACTCAGCTATCACGATTACCCACATTTACACCACTGCACGCAGAGAAGTTCCCCATCTGGGAAGTGACAAAGGCTGCATTCAGTCCCAGACCCACCAGAAGGGAAGAACATGGGCTTTTCATTCTGCCCACAGCCTCCCTGGGACACTTAAAGAAATGTTAATGAGCTGGGGGTGTAGCTCAGTGTTGGAACACTTGCCTAGGGTGCATGAGGCCCTGGCTTCAATCCCTGTACCACAAAACTGTAATCCCAGTTCTTGGGAGGCTGAGACAGGAGGATTGCAGGTTCAAGGACAGCCTCAGGAACTTAGCAAGGCCCTCAGCAACTTAGCAAGACCCTCTTTCAAAATTTAAAATTAGAATAGGACTTGGGATGTAGTTTGGAGGTAAAATGCCCCTGGGTTCAATTCCCACTGCCACACACACCAAAAAAAATACTTATTTTTTCATTCATATATGTATGAATATATATATGAATGAGATGCTAAACTTCTCTTTCTGTTCTTGTTTTCCTGAAAACAGTATTTCAATTTCCTCACTCAGATCTTTTTTTTTTCTTTTTACTGGAGATTGAACCTAGGTGTGTTCTACCTCTGAACTACACCCCCAGCCCTTTTTTATTTTTTATTTTGAAACAGAGTTACACAAAGTTGCTGAGGGTCTGGCTAAGTTGCTGAGGCTGGCTTCAAAACCTGCAATCCTCCCATCTCAGCCTCTCAAGTACAGGTGCGTGCACCACCACATCTGGCTCAGATCTATTTTTTGAGTGAAATTAAATACAGACCAATCATGTTTCCAGTCAAACTGCCTGGTGTCCCAGACAAGATAGCCATTATTACGGTTGGCTCTCCTGGGAACACACACACACACACACACACACACACACACACACACACACACACTGGCACACACCCCAACGGCCTCACAGCCCTCCCCATGGCACACCCATCCAGATGAGAGCTAAGCAAGAGGGGTGTCTCCCATCTCTGCCCTCTTCTCTGAGCACCTCTTGGCAGGCTGAGACCCCTGCAGGCACTCGTATACCCAAGTGGGAAGACAACCCACAGGCCAGTTCTTCTGTGCACCTCTGCTTTCCCTAAACTGCCTCCCGTTGTAACGGGATCACGGTAATCAACACTGATGGGGCGCCTTACACCTGCGCGGCTCTTCACACCGCTTGACAAGGCACTTGGGTCTGGATGCTGGAGCCACACAGCTTGAACTCTACCACTTTCCAGCCCCACAACCTTGGACAGGTTATGCGGACTTTCTCTTTCACTGATGTAAAATGAGGAGAATAGGACCCACCCCACAAGGTTGTTATGAGGAGTCGATGGTAGACATCTAAAACGTGCTCAGAGTAGTGCCCGAACATGGTTCGCATTAAATCCATACTGGCTTGAAAGGAAACGTTATAATAGCACACTAGTCCCGTTTTATAGTTGGAGAACTTTGGGTTTGGAAGGAGACTTGCCCAAAGCCACAGAGCTGGTGGGCTACAGAGCCTGCCGACGGCTTTGCACCCCACCCCCAGCCCCCCGAGTTGGCACCATGCTGAAGGCTCAGAGCCGGTCTCACCTGATATTCCCCAGCACGGCGATGATGAGCCCCAAGGCCAGCCCGTGGGCCAGGGCGGGCTGCAGCCGCCCAGTGTCCGGCGCGTTCTCAATGACCGACAGGCACCCGATGAAGATGAAGAGGGCAGAGCCCAGCAGCTCCACCAGGCAGGGCTGCACCAACCGCTCGTACCAGCACGCAGGACTCCCGCCGGCCATGCTCGGTTCCTTCGCCTTGCTGCTGCCAGACTCAGTGTCACACATAGGAACCTGCCATAGGAGGAAGGAGAGAGGAGAGACGGGTGGGAGGAGGCCCCCGGCCCCCCACTTGGAATGCACACCCAGCCAGCCCTCAGCGGAAGACGAGGCAGTGGGCTCACCTCTCCAGACATTAGGGTGAGAAGGCTCAAGGCCTGGGCCTTTGCCAGAGCTGCTGGGAAGCCGGACCCGCTGTCCTGCACTCACTAATCTCGGGGACAGGGACCGCTGATCCCGCTACGGGCTCTGCCCCTTTTAAAGGGCTGCAGAAGCATGCTGAAGGTGTCCAGAAAGCAATAAAGCCCGGGTGGGAGGTGGCCCTGAGGCCCAGAAAAGGAAACTTTTTTTTTTTAATCTCAGCAGGGCAGGGCGGGGGGTGAGGGGGTCAAGGTTTGCTGGGCTTTCTGCCAACCAGTGGAGAGGTGCTGGCTCACTTGCATCATCAGGAGCTCGCTGCTGCAGGCCACATGGAAGGAGATACAGGGCCCAGCTCCCCACGGTCCAAAGGGGACCAGCATAGGTACAGAGGCATGAGGGGCCCCGCAGGCTTAAGTAACAGCAAATTCTTCACTTACTTTCCCACAATTCCCATGGATGTCTTCTACCTGTGGCCTTGATACCCGTGCTCTCCCTGATAGCCTGATCCGGGACCGAGTGTGTAGCTATGACCCCCACACCCCACCCCCGACCAGTGTCATAGGTGATGTGGCACTGTCATGCAAGCTAAAGCCTCGTGGACTTTGGCAACAGGCTGCCTGGACTTCTTCCCCCTGCCTGCTGGGGCCTCCTGTGTGCTAAGCAGGCTCTCCAGCGCTGAGCTGCACCCTGGCCCAGGCTGCCTGGACTTAAGTCCCAGCTCCATGGGGGAACTAGCCATGTACTGAGCATGTAACTGAGTTACTTAATCTCTCTGCATCTTCATTTTCTCATCTGTGAATGACAGAAATAAAGAGGTTCAAATTAGTTAGTATATATAAAGCGTTCAGAACAGCTCCAGGCGCATGATATACACAATACCAGTGTCCATTCATTTGGAATATGCCAATAAAAATGGTATATAAGTACTAGTGTTCATTAACTTAGAATATACAATTAAGTGTCACTACTGTGTGTGTGTGTGTGTGTGTGTGTGTGTGTGTGTGTGTGATTGTGTGATGCTAGGGATTAAATACTACTCAGATATCCCCTCAGCTCTTTTTATTTTTTATTTTGAATCAGGGTCTTGCTAAGTGGCTGAGGGTCTCCCTAAGTTGCTCAGACTAACCTCAAACCTGCAATCCTCCTCTCTCAGCCTCCAGAGTACTGGGATTACAGGTGTGTGCCACTACACTTGGCTGGGTATCACTACTATTTATTGAGCATGTTCTAGGTGCCAGCCACTGGGCTAAGGGCCTTGTATGTATTAGTTTTATTTATTTATTTATTTATTTATTTATTTATTTATTTATTTATTTATTGCAGAACAGGGAGTTGAACCCAGGGGCATTCTACCTCCAAGCTACACCTCCAGCCCTGTTTTTTATTCTTTTGAAACAGGGTCTTACTATGTGGGGAAGGGCCTCACTAAGTAGACGAGGCTGGCTGCGAACCTGCGATCTTCCTGTCTCCGCCTCCTAAGTACTGGGATTACAAGTGTGCGCCACCATGCCCGGCTGTATTATCTCATTTTAACCTCACAACAGCTCTGTAAGAGAGGTATTATTTTTATAGCCATTTTACAGATGACAGAGTGAAGTTTTTCCAGGATCACATAGCTTATAGACTGTATAAGGTAGTATAGTCAAATTTATAGAAAGAATAAAAGGATGGTTCCTGGAGGAGAGGGAGAGTCGGGAGCTGGTGGGGTTTTTGTTTTGTTTTGTTTTGTATTGGTTTCTTGGTACTGGGGATCAAACCTAGAAGCATTCCACCTGCAAGCCACACCCCAGCTCTTTTAACTTTTTATTTTAAAACAGAGTCTCACTAAATTGCTGAAGTTCTCACAGAGTTGCTGAGGCTGGCTTTGAACCTGAAATCCCCCTACATCAGCCTCCTCAGTACTGAGATTGCAGGTGCTCCCCACCACGCCCAACTGGGAGCTGGTGCTTAACAAGAAGTGGGTTCCTGTTTAGGAAGATGAAAATGTTCTAGAGACAGATGCAAAACAATGTGACTGCTCTTAATGCCACTAAACTGTCCACTTAAAAATGGTTAAAATGGTAGTTTTTATGTTATGTTTATTTTACCACTATTGGGAGAAAAAATACTTGTAGGCTAAGACAGTACACTTTGCTACCTTTCTAAGATGGACGGATGGATGGATGCATGGATGCATGGATGGATGGATGGGAGAGGCAGAGATAGGAAACAAGGTAAAGATGTGGTTCCTTATTCGTTCACCCAAAAAATATTGAAAGAACTTATTGTGAGTCTGTCACCATTCGGAGTTAGCTCGAGATGCAGCAAGAAACAAGAAAGGCAAGGATTCTGCTGTGCTCCTAGCTATCACCCAAGAGTTTGTATGTGTGGAGACAGATAGAGAAATCATGGCAGACGTGAGGGAGTGTTAATGGTCATTTCTACCACTTGCTGACGGCTGGCTGCATATCCAGCCCCATGCTGGGTACTCTGTCTGTTCCCTCCAACCCCATGAGACAAGCCCCACCATTCACTACTCCCATCTTCAGATGATAAAAATGAAGCACAATGAAGTTAAAGAACTTACTCCGTGGTTGTATAGATTAGAAGTATCTGCTCCGGGACAGAAGTGGATTTATCTGGACAAGAGGCCCTAGGAACACAGCACCTCCCAGGAACATCTACCCATCTCAGAAGGCTTAGGACCTGCGTTCTTGCTGATAATCTTTAGCTCTGTTCTCTGCTTCCTTCTATCTCACAGAACACTGTACGAGACGTCCTTATACCCTCCTTCCATGTCCCTGTAAACAGTGATACCCAACCCTCCACTTTCCCAGCCCCTGTCTTTGCCCAAACTCTAGGGGGGAGGGGGGACTCCAGAACAATTCTTTCCTGTCATCATTGAGGCCTTTCTCACTTCTTGGTTTAAAATAAAGCAAAGTAGCATTCATTCTATACCTGGCAGAGCCAGGCCCTGGAGGTGCTGGCCTACGATTCATTCTCTCAAGCAGTATGGATGGGAACCTACTGATTCCCTCATTTCATAGGCAGGAACTCCCTACGGATTTTGCTATCAGGCTTCACCTAGTCTCTGTGCCTCGCCCAATTTCTTTCATACTGGGAGCCAGCAGGACATCGTTTTGCATTCAAATCCAGATTTGGGAATCAGAATGTTCTGTTCTTCACTCACCACTTGCTCTCTCAGCCTCAGTTTCCTCTTCTATAAAAGTGGGGTAATGGTAGTTCCATCTCCCTGAGGTTTGTTGTATGCATGAACTAAAACAGTACACTTAAGAGTAGGGCCAATTCAAAGCAAGAACCCAGTGAGTAGTAGCCATTGTTGTGGTTTGTATTAGAGCAAACTAACTGCTGTAACAAATAGTCCCCAACATTTCAATGCCGTCACATAATAAAAATTGACTCACACAACAATCCATTGTAGGCCCTCCACCAAATAGTGATTCAGGGATCCAGGATACTTTCATCTTGGAAATTTACCAGCAAGATTCTTGGATCACTGGGCATGGTGGTGCACACCTGTAATCCCAGTACTTGGGAGGTTGAGACAGGAGAATCACAGGTTGATGGTAGAGTTCAGCAACTTAGTAAGACCCTGTTTCAAAATTAAAAACAGAAAATAGGCAGAACACCCCTGGGTTCTCCCCAGTACCAAAGGTTCTCAGATCTTCTCTAGCACGTGGGGAAAGAGGGTCTGGAGGGTCATGCAGGAGGGTGCCGTGTGCTAGGCCTAGAAATGGCAAATACCCCTTTCAGCCATGCGTGATGGGCTAGAGTGTGGTCACATGGCCTCACCTGACTGCAAAACAGTCTGAAGAAGGTAGTCCAGCACACCAGCTTGTGTATTATTTTCTTCAATATACATTTTTTTCAAACACCTACGAAGCTATTAGCACATAAATTCTTATTAAGTTTTTTGAACTGAACAAATTAATAAGAAGAACTGTTAGATAACCTTTTGGCCTGGGCACAGAGTGAAGCAAGAACATTTGGGAGCCTCTGAAATAACACCTGTGCTCCTATTTCAGTTCCTTCCAAGAAAGAACATTTCTAGCTGGTCTATCATCCTCTGTATTCCAGAGCTACTGGGCTTTCAGTTCAATGACTTCTTCTTGAAACTTAGCATCATTTTATTTTATCTTTTATTTATTTTTAAATTTTATTTTATGTGTATGTGTTGTGTTGTGCGTATGGTACTGAGTACTGAACCCAGGGACATTCTACCTTCAAGCTACACCCCCAGCCACTGTTATTTTTTATTTTAAAATAGGGTCCCACTAAGTTGCTGAGGGCCTCACTAAATTGCTGAGGCTGGCCTCAAACCTGTGATCCTCCTGTCTCAGCCTCCCAAGTACTGGGATTACAGGCATGCTCCACCACCTCTGGCTGTAGCACCATTTATAGTGCAGGTGCACGGTCATTCAGGCTGAGGCTGAGATTTGTACTCTGTGGACAATCACAAAAACTTAAAGTGAGCATTTCATTCTCTTCTGAAAGTGTGGCTGGATGTCCATTGAAATTGGTCTGCGGTCATTTTCAGCGCGTGATCTCTTGGAGCCCTGAGTTCCGTGGCTGTGGGGAAATAAGTCTAGTTTTCATGTTTCTGTCTGCTCACATTTGCAGGATTCCTTTAAGCCTGAGCAACTTCCTTCCTCATAAAAGTCGTCAGTAAGCTGGGCGTGGTGGCGCACGCTTGTAATCCCAGTATTAGGGAGGCTGAGACAAGAGGATCACATGCTCGTGGCCAGCCTCAACTACTTAGTGAAACCCTCCACAACTTAGTGAGACCCCATTCCAAAGTAAGGAATAAAAAATAGGTCTGGAAGCCGGGCGTGGTGGCTCACGCTTGTAATCCCAGCATTTGGGAGGCTGAGACCGGAGGATCCGGGTTCGAGGCCAGCCTCAGCTACCTAATGAGGCACTCCTCAACTTAGTGAGACCCTGTTTCAAAATAAAAAGTAAAAAATAGGGCTGGGGGTGTAATTCGGAGGTAGAATGCCCCTGAGTTCAATCCCCAGTACCACAAAAAAAAAAAAAATAGGGCTGGAGGTGTAGCTTGGAGGTAGTATGCCCCAGAGTTCAATACCAAGTACCACAAAAAATTATAAAAAAAAAAAAAAAAAAAAAAGTTGTCAGTACCTTTTCTGCTTTCCTGCAGTGTCCAGTGGCAAAGTGTGGAGTTTCTTTCCAGTTACTGACTACCAGACATGTTGGCTGTTTCAGAACTCTTTACAGCCAGGAAGCTGTTAACCAGTGGAAGCAGCCCGCTATGTCTCATCAGCAAGGGGCCATCTCTCACCAACTTCATGTTTTGAACAACCACAAAAATGATAGTAAAAAATGGCTACTGTTTGCTCGGTGTGGTGGTGCACATCTATAATCCCAGGATTTGGGAGGTTGAGACAGGAGGACCACAGGTTAGAGGCCAGCTTCAGCAACTTATCGAGACCCTATTTCAAAATAAGAAAAAATAAATAAAATAAAAGGAGCTTGGGGTGTAGCTCAGAGACAGAATGCCCCTGGTTTCCATATCTAGTACCAAAAATAACACAAAAACAAAAGCAAAAAATGACTACCATTTGCTAAGGACCTACTGGGAGCTTGGCACTATGAAACTGTCTTATATGAATAATCAGGATATTCCCACATCTCCTTTTTCTTTCTCTTTTATTCTTTTCCCTACTCTCCCAATTAAATAACTTCTACAAAAGAAGAAATTTAGGGCTGAGTGTTTAGCTCTGTAGTGGAGCACTTGCCTAGCATGTGTGAGGATCTGGGTTCCATCCCAGCACCACCACCACAACAAAAAGAGGAGAGACAGAGACAAAGATTAACAAATAAGAAAATATGCTTAATCTCTCCAAAAGCCAAGAAAAAATCAAATTAAAGTAACAAAAGATTGTGTGTGTGTGTGTGTGTGTGTGTGTGTGTGTGTTTTACTAGGGATTAAACCCAGGAGCATTCTACCTCCGAGGCACACACCCAGCTCTATTTCATTTTTTTCTTTGAAACAGGGTCTCACTAAGTTGCTGAGGGTCTTGTGAAGTTGCTGAGGCTGGCCTTGAACTTGCAATCTTCCTGTCTCACCCTTCCAAGTACTAGGATCACAAGCATGTGCCACCATGCCCAGCCAAAGGTAATTTTCTTTTCTATGAGATTGGTAGGAAAAAAATTTGTAGTGATTAATGACATAGATGCGTCACAGATGGAGGAAACAGACAAACTCATTCATTGGTGGTACAAGGGGGAATAGCTACAATATTTCATAACACAGTCTTGCAATATTTATAATGTATTTAGATCCACATATCCCTAGACCTAGCAAGTCTCAAATTAGGAATCTAGTCTGTAGAAATAATAGTTCTTGTAGGTTAAGAGGATATATATTCAGGAACATTAATTTCATTGTTTCTTTAAAAAAAAAAAACTGGGAACAATGCGAATGGTCATAATTAAAAAAAAAAAAAAACCACAGCACACAGTTGGACAAAATAAGGGGCATCTACTCCAGACACACGTCTGCTCTCTGTGTCCCCAGCATCCCACAGTTCCACTCGCTGTCCAAGTCTTTGGACAGCCTGTTTCTTTCATCCGAACTGCTCCCTAATTCTGGCAAAATCCTACTCATCCTTCAAATCTCAACTAAGATCTGATCATTTTTAACATTTCTATTGAGACATAATTGGTAGACTGCACAGAAGATATGATCATGTTTTTACAGGGAATAAGAAAAGAAACGCCATGGGAAAAAGGAATCCTGTGTCCTCCTGGCAACTGGAGCAAAAGAAGCCAGACACAATTTCAGACTACAAAGCTCAAAAAGAAGCCGAGCCAAGCCTCCTCTTGGCGGCGGGGCTGGTGCCTGGGCCAAGGACAGGGAGGCTTGGGCTGCTGTCCTCTCTGGCCTGGTGAGATGCTAGGTGGGTGTGTTTACTTTGGGATTATCCATGGAGCTATTACAACATATGTACTTCTCCGTGTGTACGTTTTACCCCAATAAAAAAAGTTAAAAATAAAATCAACCTGTTCTTAGAAAAGGATTGTCTCTGTCCTAGGTCTGTTCTTCTGGACTTAGGAGGAAATCTATAGGTGAACTTTTTTTTTTTCTTCTTCTTCTTTGTAGTACTGAGAATTGAAGCCAGGAGCATTCTACCTCTGAGCTACACCTCCCGCCCAGTTTTATTCTTTTATTTATTTTTTGTTCGTTTGTTCTTGTAGTACTGGGGGTTGAACCCAGGGGCATTCTACCTCTGAGCTACATCCTCAGTCCTATTTTATTTTTATTTTGAATCAGGGCTCACTAAGTTGATGAGTCTCACTGCTTGCTGGAACTGTCCTCAAACCTATGATCCTCCTGTTTCAGCTTCCCAAGTATTGGGATTACAAGTGTGTGCCACCATACCCAGCTATTTTATTCTTTTATTTTGAAACAGGGTCTCACTAAGTTGCTGAGGCTGGCCATGAAGATCCTCCTGTCTCAGCCTCCCAAGTACTGGGATTACAAGCATGAACTACCACGCCTGGCTTATAGGTAAACTTTTGACACCTAAGAAGAGAACACTGAGTTCAATCTCGAAGCTGTCCACTCTAACAATTTATCGCCATAAAATCCAAATACAAAAATAAGCAGTTAGAAATTCCTTTATAAATCAGAAAGCTTTACTATGTCCCTTATTATTGAAATTATTATCTAGCAATAAAAGTAAGTGACCAGTCAGTCTTTATCCAGGCCATATACTGAACACTTAATGAACAGTAACCTATTTACACCACAGGACAATCCTATAAGGTTAATATTGTTCTCATTTTACAGACAGGACAAACTGAAGTTCAAAGACCTGGCAACCCATTAAAGGCCATCTGCAATTACAGTCTGAATAAGTTTGCTAACTCTCCAACACTGTACTTTTTTGGCCTGGGGATTGAACCTAGGGGTATTCTATCTCTGAGCTATACTCCCAGCCCTTCTCACTTTTTTTTTTTTAACTTTGAAACAAGGTCTCACTAAGTTTCTAAATGTCTTGCTAAACTGTTGAGGTGGGGCCTCAAACCTGCTATCCTCCTGCGTCAGCCTACCAAGTACTGGGATTACAGGCGTGTACCATCAAGCCCTGTGGTGCCTGCCTTTAACAGGAAAAATATTTCTATGTGAGGTAAACTATCTAAAAACAGAAACCAGTAACATCTTTTGATAGATTCATTAGGTCCTACAGTATTTTCTCCCAATCTGCAGTTTCAATTAAGCACAGTCAATCCCACTCTGAAAATATTAAATGGAAAATTTCAGAAATGATCAATTTATAATTTCAAATAACTTTTACTATAGTATATTTTGTAACCGTCCTATCTATTATTAGTTATTATTGTTAATTTCCATGTCTACTTTATTAATTAAACTAATCATAGATAAGTATGTATGTCCCAGCGATAGCGCTCCTGGGCATCTTTCCAAAGGAATTAAAGTCCAAATATTACGGTGATACCTGCATATCCATGTTCATAGCAGCGCTGTTCACAATAGCCAAATTATGGAACCAGCCTAGGTGTCCATCAACAGATGAATGGATCACAAAACCTTGGTATATACACACAATGGAACTTTGTTCTGTGAAAAAGAACAAAATCATATCATTCTCAGGAAAATGGATGAAGCTTGAAACTATTATGCTGAACAAGATTAGCCAGTCCCAAAAAATGAAGAGGTGTATGTTTTCTCTTATACATGGAAGCTAGTGAGAAATTCATAAATACGGGTAACATCAGGTAGAAGAGCAGAGATTCCAAAGCATGATCAAGGGGGTTTAGGGAAGGGGGGAAGGGACACGAAGACAAGGAGCGCAACAGTTGAAATAATTTCTTTTATTCACCTCTTTCCAAAATTTACAACTTCTTTTTTTTTTTTTTTTTTTTTTGCGGTACTGAGGATTGAACTCAACAGGGGCATTCTACCTCTGAGCTATACCCCCAGCCCTATTTTTTATTCTTTATTTTGAAACAGGGTCTCACTAAGTTGTGGAGGGCCTCACTAGGTAGCTGAGGCTGGCCGGGAACCTGGATCCTCCAGTCTCAGCCTCCCAAATGCTGGGATTACAAGTGTGTGCCACCACGCCCAGCTAATTTACAACTTCTTTGGAAAACAAATAATCCAGGTGAATGAAAAAAAAAAAATGCTTTCCTCATAAGATCAGAACAGTATTTTACTCCAATAATAATAAAAAAATTAATAGATTGGACCAGATCAATAGTTTTTAATTATGTTATCAGTAGTCTCTATTGTCAAGTGAAACCTAAATGGAACTTTCATTATATAAAACAGAAATAGATACTTGTTTGTAAAATATTCATTTTTATTATAAGATTCAATTATAATGTTACTCATTAAAATTCATCAATAAAAATGGATTTTTTTAAATGTGTTATTTTTTTTAATTTTTTATTGTAGTAATTCGTGCAATATAGCATACATCTTTGTTAAGTACGAGTTGTTAACAACATATTTGCACACAATTCTCATTTGACCCCTTCCCCAATTCCCACCCCAATCCCCTCCCCCTCCCTCCCCCTCAGGTTCACTTCGGTGAGTGACCTTGATATGATTGTGTAGGTACATCATGTGCTTTAGGGCGTCCCTCTGCCCCCTGCGTCCACTACAATTAAATCAACTTTGTTGCTTATCGAGGATCACTCCTTTTCATCTAGAGACCCTCCTATGCCCCATCTTCTCCCTAGCATCCACATATTAGGGAGAACATATGCTTCTTAACATAATGTTTTCCAGTTGCATCCATTTCCCTGCAAAGAACATGATTTTATTCTTCTTTATGGCTGAGTAAAATTCCATTGTGTACATATCCCATAGTTTTGTAATCCATTCATCTGTGGTTGGACATCTTGGCTGCTTCCATAGTTTGGC
>PVLC010011877.1:0-36846 GCA_004027655.1 Graphiurus murinus
CCAACCACAGATGAATGGATTACAAAACTATGGGATATGTACACAATGGAATTTTACTCAGCCATAAAGAAGAACAAAATCATGTTCTTTGCAGGGAAATGGATGCAACTGGAAAACATTATGTTAAGTGAGATTAGTCAGTCACAAAGAGTTAAGAAGCATATGTTCTCCCTAATATGTGGATGCTAGGGAGAAGATGTGGCATAGGAGGTCTCCAGATGAAAAGGAGAGACCCTCGATAAGCAACGAAGTTGATTTAATTGTAGTGGACGCAGGGGGCAGAGGGACGCCCTAAAGCACATGATGTAATTACACAATCATATCAAGGTCACTCACCGAAGTGAACCTGAGGGGGAGGGAAGGGGAGGGTATTGGGGAGGGAATTGGGGAAAGGGTCAAATGAGAACTGTGTGCAAATATGTTGTCAACAACTCGTACTTAACAAAGATGTATGCTATATTGCACGAATTACTACAATAAAAAATTTAAAAAAAAAAAAGCCCAGGTCCTGATGGTTTTCCAAGTAAATTTTATAAAACATTTATAGAAGAGCTAATACCAATAGTCCTCAAACTATTCCATGAAATAGAAAGAAATGGGACCCTCCCAAACACATTCTATGAAGCCAACATCACATTAATACCAAAACCAAATAAAGATAGCTCAAGAAAACTATAGGCCTATATCACTGATGAACTTAGATGCAAAGCTGCTAAACAAAATACTAGCAATGCACATTCAAAACCACATCAAGAAAATTATACACCATGACCAGTCGGGTTATTCCCAGGGATGCAAGGCTGGTTCAACATATGAAAAACAATCCATGTAATTCACCACATAAACAGAATCAAAGACAAAAATCACATGATCATCTCAATTGATGCTGAAAAAGCATTTGACAAAATCCAACACCCATTCATGCTAAAAGAACTTCAGAGAATCAGAATAGAAAGAACGTACCTCAACATCATAGAGGCAATATACAATAGGCCCATAGCCAACATCATATTAAATGGAGAAAAACTGCAAGAGTTCCCACTAAAAACAGGAACAAAACAAGGATGTCCATTATCACCTCTTCTGTTCAATATAGTACTTGAGACTCTAGCCAGAGCAATAAGGCAAGAGAAAGAAATCAAAGGGGTAAAAATAGGGACAGAAGAACTAAAATTATCCCTTTTTGCAGATGACATGATATTATACTTAGAAGACTCAACAAAGTCAACCAAAAAACTTATAGAACTGATCAACAAATTCAGCAAAGTGTCTGGATACAAAATCAATCTTCAAAAATCAGAAGCTTTCCCCTATGCCAACCATAAAACCACCGAAAAAGAAATCCAGAAAACAATTCCACTCACAATAGCGCCCTCAAAATAAAATACTTAGGGATAAACCTAACCAAAGAGGTAAAAGATCTCTATAAGGAAAACTATAAAAGGTTGAAAAAAGAAATTGATGAAGACCTTAGAAGGTGGAAAGATCTTCCATGCTCTTGGATAGGCAGAATAAATATCATCAAAATGGCCATCCCCCCAAAAGTGATGTACAGCTTCAATGCATACCCATGAAATTACCAAGGTCACTCCTCACAGACATAGAAAAATCAGTCCTTAAATCATTTGGAACAACGAAAAGCCCAGGATAGCCAAAGTAGTTCTTAGCAACAAGAACCATGCAGGAGGTATTCACAATACCTGACTTCAAACTCTACTACAAAGCCACAGTAATAAAAACAGCATAGTATTGGCACAAAAACAGGCACATAGACCAATGGAGCAGAATAGAAGACTCAGAAATAGGCCCATGTGCTTATAGTCAACTGATTTTTGACAAAGGAGCCAAAAATATACACTGGGGGGAAAAAATACCCTCTTTAACAAATGGTGTTGGTAAAACTGGTTAACCATATGCAGGAAAATGGAAATAAACCCCACTTTCTCACCCTGCACAAAAGTCAACTCAAGGTGGATCAAAGACCTGGTAGTTAGGCCAGAGACCTTGCAGCTACTTGAAGAGGGCATAGGACCAACACTTCAACACATAGGCACAGGTAAAAACTTTCTCAACAAGACCCCAAAAGCACAAGCAACTCAAAGGAAGATCAATACATGGGATTGCATTAAACTGAAGAGCTTCTGTGCAGCAAAGGAAACCATCAAGAACCTCAACAGAGAGCCTACAGAGTGGGAGAAGATTCTTGCCAGTTACTCTACAGATAGAGGTTTAATATCTAGGATATAGAAAGAATTCAAGAAAACCACAGCCAAGAAAACAAATATCCCAATCAAAAAATGGGCAAAGGATCTAAATAGACACTTAACAAAAGAAGAAATACAAATGGCCAATAAATGTATGAGGAAATGTTCAACATCATTGGCAATCAGAGAGATGCAAATTAAAACTACCTTGAGATTTCACCTAACTCCAATCAGAATGGCAATCATAAAAAAACATGAACAACAATTGCTGTCGAGGATGTGGAGAAAGTGGGAACCCTAATACATTGTTGGTGGGATTGCAAACTAGTGCAACCACTTTGGAAAACAGTATGGAGGATCCTCAGATGAATGGGAATGAACCTACCATATGATCCAGCAATACAACTTCTGGGTATCTACCCAAAAGAATGGAAACCAAGCTATCAGACCGACATATGTGTATCTATGTTTATAGCTGCACAATTCACAATAGCCAAACTATGGAAACAGCCAAGATGTCCATCGACAGATGAATGGATTACAAAACTATGGGATATGTACACAATGGAATTTTACTCAGCCATAAAGAAGAACAAAATCATGTTATTTGCAGGGAAATTGATGGAACTGGAAAATGTTATGTTAACTGAGATTATTCATCACAAAGAGTAAAAAAGCATATATTCTCCCTAATATGTGAATGTTAGGGAGAAGATGGGGCATAAGAGGTTCTCCAGATGAAAAAGGAGAAACCCTAGATAAACAAAAAAGTTGACTTAACTGATGGTGATGGATGGGGGGGGGGACCACCCTAATGCACATGAGGTATTTTCACAAATACATCAAAGTCAATCACTAAACTGAACTTGAGAAGGAGGGAGGGCAAGGGACTGGGGTGGGAATTGGGAAAGGGGTTAAATGAGAAATGTGTGCATATATGTCTTTATCAGCTGTACCTAACAAAGATGTATGATTACAATATACCAATTATTATAAAAAATAACTAAAAGAAACATCATAAGGTATTCTGTGAATACATACAATTGTATGAGTTTATGTATAAGTTAAAACAAACTTAAATAAAACAAAAAAAATTAAAGCTAGTATTTGCAGCCTTGAAGACTTCTTGGAAGAGCCGTCCTTCAGAGTGAACAATGAAAGATAGGGCTTGAACATACAGGGATGGAGAAGGGAATATCAGACAGACAAAGGGAACTGTGGGACAGAACAGTGAGGTGAGGAAACTCCTGGCATGTGGTGGTAGCCTCGAGCTGAGGGGCTGCCTAAGTCATGTGGCACAAGGGAAGTCATGCAGAGCAAGGCTAAAGAGGTAGTTACCAGGTCTTGGGTATTTGTGGTTAGTGCTGCAATCCTGCTGTGTTACTAATCAACACAGAAATCTGTTCTTTCCCTATTAAAGGCTGTGTTTAGCCTCTCTGCTAGGTGGGTGGAAGAAGGGAGGGGAGAGAGGAGTGTAAAAAGTAAACAAGTCATGGTCCCCGCGCTCCAGGAATTTAATGGAGGAGGGAGACACTTAGAGATCATTGCAGCATAATGTGTGTGCTACATAAATATGGCCCCATTTACCACTGTGACTTTCTAACTACTAAGAGAACACATTGTCTCCAAATGCTAAAACCTACTCCATTTTTTAAAACAAATTCATCCAGCCCCAGTAGAGGAGCACCATACAACATTTCTGCTGTGTACTGTTAGCAAGATCCCATTCTGTTTTCCTTCCTTCCTTTCTTCCTCTCCCTCTACCTCTCCCTCTTCCCTCCCAGGCCTATGGGTGTCAGACAAATAATACATTATATAAAGCAAACTAGTAGGTGTTAAACAATTAAAAACAGTGGAGGCCCTGGTGAACTGAAGACACTATCCAAAGGTTTACTTTTAGTTAAACATTTCCTTTTGAGATAAAAATTCTTATGTGATTGTAAGAAATGATACAAGATCCTGTGTTCTCTTTACCCAGTTTCCCACAAAGGTAGCATCATGAAAAGAAGCTACAGTGGGATATCACAGTTAGGATGTTGACTTTACTGGAATCAGTATACAAAACATTTCCATCACTGTAAGGATCCCTCATGTTGCCATTTGGGTTTTATTCACACCCACTTCCTGCACCCACCCCCTCCTAAATTGGTGGCAGTGCCATCTAAATTATTTTTTGCTTTCATAATTTCACAAATATTATAGAAAGAAAGTTACCGTATGTAAGCTTTCAGGATTGTTTTCACTCAAGAGGTTGCTACATTTATCAATATTTTGTTCATTTTTTATTGCTGAGTAGTATTCCATGCTATAGATGTACGATTTACTTCACCCATTAAAGATGTGTATGTTTTCAAATTTTGGACTAAAAATAATTCATATACAGATTTTTGAGTGATTTATAAGTTTTCATTTCTATTGAATAAATGCCCAGGCATGCAATTGCTGTGTCATACTTTAGTTATATGGTAAGATTTTTAAGAAGCTGCCACATTGTTTCCCAAAATAGCTATAAAATTTATTGTTTTGCATCCTGAATACCAGTGAACAGGTGGTCTGGTTTCTCTTCAAGCCAGCATTTGATGATGATGATGGTCTTCTTGTTTAGCTTTTCTGATAGGTATGTAGTCATAACTCATTATGGTTTAACCTTGCATTTCCATAAGGGTCAATGTTAAGCATCTTTCCGTGTGCTCCATATCACATGCATATCCTCTTTGGCTAAAGGTCTCTTTATGTCTTGTGCTCATTTTCTCAATGGATTGTTGGGATTTTTGTTTTGTTTTTACTGTTTTGCTGTTGATATTTGAGACTTCTTTATATAGTCTAGGTATTGCCTCCTTATCAGAAGCAGTTTCCCAATATTTCCAACCACTTTTCAGCCTGCCTGCTCATCCTTTTCACAGTCCCTCTCACAGAGCATAACTTTTCTTTATGAAGTCCAGTTTGTCAATTTTACTTTCTACAGATCATGCTTTCAGTATCAAGTCTAACAACTTTTGGGTCAGTTCAAGTTCCTGGAGGCTTTCTCCTATATATTTTAAGTTTCAGTCTATTTTTCAGTTAATTTTTTGATATGGTGTGAGACTCAGATCAAAGTTTTGTTTTGCTTTGTTCTGTTTTGTTTTGCCTATGGATGCTGACTTCATCCAGCATCATTTGTTGAAAAGGTTATCTTTCCTTCATTGAATTGCTTTTGCACTTTTGTCAGAGATTCATTGGGAATATTTATGTGGCTCTATATCCAAGTTCTTTATTCTGTTTCAGTGAACTATTATCTATCCCTTCTGTTAATCCCACACTGTCTTGATTACTGTACCCATACAATAAATCGATATTGGGTAAATCAATTCCTCCTATTATTTTCTTCTTTTCTCTGTTTTCGCCAGTCTAGTCAATTTGCCTTTCCATATGAATTTCAGAATGATATTTTCTATGTCTAACAAATTCTCTAGCTGATATTTTTAATTGCATTAGATTTTGAAAGATGTCCATTTGGAGAGAATTGCCTATGGAGAGAAAAGACTATGTTAGGTCTTCTAATCCATGAACAAGGTATGTCTCTCCATTTGTTTAGCTCTTTACTTTTTTTCATCAGTATTTTGTACTTTTCAGTCTACAAGTCCTATTCATGTTTTGGCAGATTTATAGTACCTATTAGTATATCTTAGCAATTCTAGAAGGTATTATACTTTTAATTTCAGTATCCACATGCTAATCGCTACAATATAAAAATATAATTAATTTGTGTATATTTACCTTGCATCCTATGACCTTGCTAACTTTAGCTCTAGGAGATTTTTTAGTAGAATCCTTTGAATTCTACATAAAGGATCATATCATCTTTAATTAGGGACAGTGTGTGGTTCCCCCCCCTTCTTTTTTTTTTTGTGGCACTGGGGATTGAGCCTAGGGGCATTCTACCTCCAAGCTACACCCCCAGTCCTATTTTTTATTCTTTATTTTGAAACAGGGTCTCACTAAGTTGCAGAGGGCCTAAGTAGCTGAGGCTGGCCACAAACCTGGATCCTCCTGTCTCAGCCTCCCAAGTACTGGGATTACAAGCGTGGGCCACCATGCCCAGCTACTTTTCCCCCTTTCTAATACATGTAGCTTTTGCTTCCTTTTCTTGCCCTTATTGTAGCAACCAGATCTTCCAGTACTCTGTTAACTACTAGTGGTAAGAGTGGACATTTTTGCCTTGTTCATGATCTGGGGGGGAAAGCATTCAGTCTTTCATCATGAGGTATTGTGTTGACTGTAGGTTTTTGTAGATACTCTATCAAGTTAAAGATGTTTCTCTCTCTTCCTATTTTTCTGAAAGTTTTGTTTTGTTTCCATGAATGAGTGTTTTTATTTTTAAAACTTGTTAATATCACTCACTGAACTGAACCTGAGGGGGAGGGAGGGGGAGGGAACGCGGTGGGAATTGGGGAAGGGGTCAAATGAGAATTGTGTGCAAATATGTTGTTAACAACTTGTACTTAACAAAGATGTATGCTATATTGCACGAATTACTACAATAAAAAAATAAATAAATAAAAACTTGTTAATATCAAAAAATCCATCTGTAGGATATTTTCAGCTTTGATGCCAGCAGCATACAATCCCTACTATGAGTTTGCCAAAATTTTAATTTTTTCCCAAATAATTCAAATAAAATTAATAAAGCTACAACTTCAGAGGATAGACTGTTCATTATTTTCTCTCTCTCTCTCTCTCTCTCTCTCTCTCTCTCTCTCTCTCTCTCCCCCTCCCTCCCTCCCTTCCTCTCTCCTTCCCTCTCTTCTAAGGATTGAACCCAAGAGCATTCTACACCTCCCCCAGCCCTTTTCATTATTTTTATTTTGAAATAGGGTCTCACTACGTTAATGAGGCTGGCCTCAAATCTGTGATCCTCTTGTCTCAGCCTTGATTACACATGTGTACCACTACAATTTCTAAATCACCGTATGGTTTTGTCCTCCGTCTTTACTGGAGCTCCAAGTTGAGCCCACCTTCTGTGGTGAAAGAGCAGCGCCTCCTACTCCAAGAAAGTCCCCTTTTGCTAATCCCACAGCCAGCCGCCCTTCACCCCAAGAGCACCATTCTCTTTGGACAAGTGCTATCATGGGAAAGAACACAAATTTTTATTTTTCTCCACTTAGTAACTTTTCCCCTTTGGTGGCCTTCTGTTGTCAAAGGACAGACCTTACAAGACTTCAGTAAGGCTCTTACTTAATACTCTCACAAGAGCTACAGGTTGAAATAGTAAACTCAAAGGCATTATATCCAAGAAATTTTAGCCAAATACATACTAACCTGAGAAAATATGATGCAAACTAGATGGGAAAGAGAAACAGAGGACAAAGACAAGAGTGTTTATGGAATGATTCTCCTTTCTTTCAGTGTGCTTTTTGAATGGAACCACCTTAAAATAAAACCACCAGAAAATACCAAAAGGCTACATAAAACTGAAAACAGAAACTATTGACCAATTCTTAACTTATCTCCTTCTCATCAGTTTGGTTAAATATCCAGATTTATTCATACACTTTTATTAAAATCCTATGGAATCCAACCACAGGCCTGTACAAGGTAAGGATGTTCCTTTCAGAATCTAAATATTTTAGGGAGTTTGCCATCAGTTTTCCAAATAAATTTCTCCAGAACTGCCCTTCAAGGACACATATTTGCTCTTTTAGTCTAGTTTTTATGTAAGGAATCAAAAAAGTGAATGCCTGCCTGACACAGTGCCCATGCCTGTAATCCCCAGGCTTGGGAGGCTGAGACAGGAGAGTCTCAGGTTCACAGCCAGCCTCAGCAACCTCATGAGGCCCTCCACAACTTAGTGAAACCCTGTTTCAAAATAAAAAATAAAATAGGGCTGGGGGGTGGATCTCAAAGGTAGAATGCTTCTGGGTTTAATCCCCAGTACCAAAAAAAAAAAAAAAACAGTGAATACCCTTGATCACCTCTCAACACTAGGTCTAGCCATCACATCAGTCAATTCTACTACCTAGTCATACATTTGAGTTTTCTCATTATAGCACATAATTATAATAAAGTCTTTCTGAACAGAATTTTGACCCCCATATTCTGAGGTAAGCATTCTCTGTCAATGTATCCTAACTTCAGGGGGGAAAAAAAAAAAAGGCAAGCTCCAATTCTAAGTGATGTAGGTTGAGTAATTCCTCTGATCTCATAGGGCCAGGGGCCTTGGTAATGCCATGTCTATTTCAGTTCAATTAACTCTGAATGGAGGAGAGAACTCTGCTTTGGATACTTGGCAATGTAACCGTAAACAGAAGACTAATCTTTCAATAATACAAGTTTTAAGAAAATAAGAGGTGACTGGAACTCTGTTGTAATGAAATCACCCGTGCATGGGAGTTTCAGGAAGGGTTTTTTCCTTCTCCTTCTCAGAGTGCCGAGAGAGCCACATTGCCTGGACCCAATGAGAGTAATTGAGTGAATGATTTCACTTGTTTCTTCTGTGGACTGAATGAGGTGGTTGCCATCTGTGGCGTGTGCTCAATACCGTAGGGGAAAGAGGCTGTTTTCTCATGTCGTTTATGTAATGGCTGCGTTGTCACTTGCCACCTTTGAGCAGAATCAATGTGTAGCAGGAGTTGGGCCAGGTTTCCCATAGCTGAAGTGAAGTAGGGAACTGGAGCAATTGTTCAGTGAAGTTGAGCACATTCTAAAAATGCAACATTTTCCTTCAAATTACCCAAATACTTCAGGGGATATTTCTAATTGCTCTGGCCTAACTTTGTTTCAGCTATTGATGTCTGCCCACCGGGCCTCTCCAAGGGGCTATAGCCAAATACAAGTGGGTGAGGAGTTTTCAGGGATACCTTCTTTTCAAAGAAAACCAGGGACAAGAATGACTAGACTGCTCTGCATGAAGCTGACAGATGGGACTAGCTGGACACGGGGCTGAAGCTGCCAAGGAGGCAGGTATAAGGGAAATCTGCCTTGTCTAAAGTTGCAAATGTTCAAGATAAGGACTTGATCAGTGTTTCTCACCCGATGGGTCACAACTCACTAGAGGGTTATGAAATCAGTTTAGTGACTGGTGACCAGCACTTTTTTAAAAATCAGAATGAATGGAAAATGAAGTGAATAAAAATACAGAAAAGAGGGTAGAAAATATAAGAGAGCTTGGCAACAGAAATCAGTATTGATTTGTGAAATTTTATTTTTAATTATATGTGAGTACTAAGTCATAAGGCAAAAATATATTTTTAGTATGAAGTCTAAAAATCTTAACACACACACACATTGAATTATCTAGTTGGGGGATCTAAGTATTGGATGGGACTTATTGAACTACATGAATATTAAGATCCAGAGCAAAGAGAAAAATATACTCATGGTGTTGAAGAAGTCATAATCTCCCTAAGATAAAAATAAGTTATCTAAAAAATATGTAGTTATTTCTAATCCTAAGACTGGAGAAAACTTTTTCCATGGGTTGTGAGAGAAAACACTGCATAAAATAGGTTTTAAATATCATTTTGTAATCTCAGCATTTGGGAGGCTGAGACAGGGGGATTGCAGGTTCAAAGTCAGCCTCAGCAACTTAGCAAGGCTCTCAGCAACTTAGTGAGACTGTTTCAAAATAAAAAAATAAAGATAAAACAGGGATGGGGGTGTAGTTCAGAGAACACTCAGGTTCAATCCCTAGTACCATAACAAATAAATAAATAAATACCATCTTATAAGACACACAATGAAAAATTTCATAGGATGTGTTAGTGATATCCCAAAATATGGGTTCGTAGCATGACACCAAAGCAAACATCAGAAACAAAGTCTACAGAAGGCTAAGACTGACATACTAGGTACAAGTCTTTCCCATGATCTGGCTTGTCAAAGGCCAGAGATGGGTTGGAAGGTGCTCCTCTCCTATGGAGTTCCATCGAAAGCATGAGAAAAAATGTGTCAAATGCCCACAGATCATGTTAATGAAGAAACACTGGCTGCCCATCCTAGGAGAGTCTAAATGCCTTTCAGGCTCTGAATGGTTATCATATTACATTATTGTCAGTTCTTCGAAAGTTTTTCTATAACGCGCTCTCTCTCTTACTACCAGCATATACAAAGTCAGCTCTTAAGGGACACAGAAGGAACATGACTTCTTTTATTTTTCCCATCCAGCATGTTACAAAGACAGCAGGTAATCAATAAATGCTTGATGAATAAATTAAAGAGATTAAAATAACATCTGGAGCGAGAGATAGAAGGCTGACAAAGGGAAGGGCTTGAGCTCAGGAAGGTCTCAGTTCAGCAAAGCAAGAGATTTCTTCAGCAGCTTAAGAAAGGAAAGCTCAGCTTAGACATAGAAAAAATACAAGTTTCAGATCTCTGAGATCAAGGAGACATGAACTCCCAAGACCCTCTGAATTTAAATTCTATATTGTTCTATGTATTTGTAAACATGTTTATATAATGGTAGAAATTTGTGTCTCTCTTAAAACAACTTTTATCAGGATAAATTTCCATCCAGAGAATTTAGTAGGGGCTTAGGCAGTAAGAAGCATAGAAAGAAAGAACAGAGGTAGAAAGGGAATTTATCTATTGGGGAAAGGTAAAAGCTCCAAGCTTCAAGATGGCAGCAGGGAAGGCTACACCACTCACTCCCCCAGAAAGAAGAACATTTCTCAGTTTTATACACTGGCCAGCAATCTGTGTCCCTTTGAGGCATTAAAATCAAATATGTTCCAATGAGGGAACAGTGTCTGGTCATTAGAAAAAGGACTCAGAGCCAGAATTTTGACTTTTTCATTCTTGGCTGTGCCACACAATCTCATTGTAGCCTTGGCAAACCTTTCCTTTCAACATCGTGAGGCCTCTCGCCACACATCTGTGAAATGTATACAAGTGCTAGAGTGTGCAAAGAGTAGATGACATCAAATTGCAGGCAGGAACCATGTTCCAGTGGAGAAATGGTCAAGGCATTAGTGAGCAGCATATTCCAATGAGAAGCCCAGATTCCCTCCCATTGAGAGGTAAGTGTTTGAAAATCACTGAAGCAGCAATTAGGAGCCAAGAAGTACATACTCTTACAAAATAGGATAGCATCATACAAGCCCATACAGTAGAGCAGTAAGCAAGATACAAAACCAGGTTAATAGAAAATGCAAAACTTACACAAGACACACAAAGACACCAGCATTTAAGATTTCTGGATAGCCACCTGTAGTGTGCTTTTTTTCTTTTGAAGCCACCTAAGAACTTTTTAATTTTAGAGTCATCAAGACCCTTAAAGATAATGAAGTCCAATCTTTCTGCCAAAATATGAATTTTTCCCCACAACTTCCATGCAGATAGCCATTCAACTTTTGCCTAAACATTCCCAAGGCTGAGGAGCTTGCCATTTCTCAAGGAAAGCCCATCATCAGGAATACTGTACCAATCATAAATGGGTCCTTACACTAAGTCTTATGCAGTTCTACCTCTTCTCTTTATGCAGAACAATCAAGTAATAAAGAAGAAAAGGAAATTGCTCTGTAAAAATAGAATGGCTGATGGCTGATGGCTGATGGGGACTGAAGGCTACTCTGGGGTACAAGACTTTTTAGTGCCAAAACCAGGAGAGTCCCAGGCAAACTGGGATAATTGACCACCTTACTTAAAAAAGAAATAGAGATACTCCTAATTAAAGGTGCAGAAAGGTATTTGTTCTCACACCAGACAACTGTATTCCTGGGCAGTAAGTCCTTTTTGGGAAACATTGTCTCTGTGGGGCTACCACTTAGCATGATTGGCTCTTCTAGGATCACATTTCATAATATGATTATTTTATTGGACCTACTTGGAGTATGACTGCTTTAGTGTTCTGGAGGAAATACAGAAAAGTATTTCTTGAGGCAACCAATGATGATCACATGAGAATACCAGGACCCTATAGACAATGATATGTCACTAATACATGTAACCCAGATTAGCAGTAAAAATAGTCTGGAGAAATTAAACAGGAAGAAATAAATAAAAAGGCTTTGTTTGGTGTTTGGAGTGGTGTTCTCAAATCAGAAAATATAGGTGAACAATTTAATCTTCAAAAAGTATTAAACCCCTCTAAAACATAGAACAGAAATAGCACTCATTAAAATGTCCCAATTTTAGGTTTGTCCCATAGGGTCAAGGAGCCCCATAGATGGATCCTGAGAATTATAGAGGTAGGTTCTGGAGCCCAGCCTAGGGAGCTGGTCCCTTGGGGGAATGGCTAGTAAGGATGGAGTGATTCTATAAGAATGTTTTGATAAGAAATGAGAACAACACTAAAAATAAAAGAAGGAAGAATAGAGGGAAGAGGGGAGTTGATGTGTGGGGACCTTCAGCTGTTTAAGTGCACAAGTCATAAAACTATATATATATGGGCCATTTAGCAATTCATTAAACAGTTATAGAGTCAAGGTTCCCAGAGTGAAAAATACCTATTTTCCCAGAGGGCAGGAGAAATCTCAGTTCTTGGTTTCTTGCCTCCAAAGCTAATGTGGGAAGAGGGTGGGAGGAGAATACAAATATATGTGGATTGCTAGCTAAGATGCCCTGATGCTTTCTCCAGTGTGTGGCAGTTTTAGTTTGTAGAAAGCAAGCACTTCCTCTAGGTCATCAGGGTGCAACTTCTCCCTGGACTCATTTTTCTACAGGGTAAGAACAAGAAAGCCACTTAATATGAAATTTTCTTTTTTAAATCTCAGATTTTCTCTGCAAATAAAAATTGGCCATCTAGCAGCAACTGGCTTGCATGGACTCCATTTGGAATAATGGTGAAGTTCAAAAGGTTAATCAAGTTATTAACGTTTTAAAAGAAGGGAAATTTTCTTTCCCAGATGGCTTAACAGGTGACTCCTATAAATTACACAGTACATTACAGCGGGTATCCGCTAGCCCAGTTATAGTAAAGGGTCTGTCAACATTTCCATTATAAAGCCCTATTTTCAGAGTTTATAACTCAGCTGTAAAACTTTGCTCCAAGCCGAGCCTTGGCTTTCTAGTTGAATTCTCAACTCTGTGGCAAACTTTTTTTTTCTTCCTTCTCCTTCTCTCCTCCTTCTTTCCCCAGTGATTTTTTTTCCTCTAGTTTAAGTTAAAAGAGGACTTCCACACAGGGAAATATTTTCAATTACTTTCTATTCAAATATGTTTTTGAAATGCTCAGGTATCTTTTTGTTTTTTGTTTTTGTGGGGTTTTATTTTAACCATACCTGTGTTGTCCTCTTTCAAATTATAGTGAAGATGTGTAAGCCACTAGCATTTGAAGAGGGAAGAGTTTCGGGAGAGGCAATTTTATCAGAGAAATTTTTCGCTTGTTTCTTGAATTCTGAATGTCTGTATTTAATCCCATCCCCTAAAGGTAAAAGCCCCGGCACGTATCTGTTCCACAATTTTCTCCATGTGCGCACAAAGCCTTAGAGAACAGGTCATTGGCACAGTAACTTCCAGATGGGGTGTGTGTGTGTGTGTGTGTGTGTGTGTGTGTGTGTGTGCGTGTGTTTACAGGCCACCAGGGTGAAGAGAGACAACATACAAAATATGACGTGACAAGGTAGGTGCACAAGTGACAAGGGAGGTCGGTCTGCCATTCCAAGTGTGGTTGGTCACAGCCTGGGGAGTTTTTATGGCCTATTCAAGCCTGTGCTGCAGACTAAACAAAGTTGCCTTTACTTTCACCATGACATCCTCCAAGGCCAGGCCAGAGGGTGGAGAAGATGAACAGGAACAGCCAGTGCTGCTCAAACCAGAGACTTTGGCCTCTCTGCAGTCGCTGACCTTGGAATCCAGGCCCCAAGGCCCCTCCAAAACCCCTATCTGACAGAAAGTTAAATCACATGGGGAGTTTCTCTGCCAATGCACAGGAGGGAGAGTTCCAGGAATGGGGTCAAGATACTCTCACAGGAGTCAAGAAAGGACAGGTAGCAGGGGTATTTACACAATTTCCCACCTACACCCACCAAAGAGGGTGCATCTGAAAATGCTTCAGGGAGACGGTGGTCTTCCTCAGGACATCAGTGTTTGTCATGATGCCAACTCAACAGTTCCTAAAGTTGGGCATCATCTCCCACTTCTGTCCCAGGAACAGAGGGCAACCAATTTCCCTCTTTACCCAGTGAAAGACCTATCAGCCTTCACCTACGTCAGGACAGGAGACTGAAGCTCTTGGATTGTTCATGAGACAGCATTTTGGCTTAAGAAATGTTCCAATGGAAGGTGCTAAGATTTATCTACTGAGCTCAGCCCATGCACATCTGTGCAAAGAACCTCACTCACTGATCCCTTTCTCCCAGCCAATGGCCTTCTCATATGTTTTTCATGGTTTTTGTTAATGCACTTGCTCATTAGCAAAGGTATTTGGCTGTGCCCCTTGACAGCTCATCTTTTCCTCCTCCTGAGTCCCGTAGTCATGTCATAATATTTGAATTTGTGATATACATTATACATGATTTCCATAGCAATAGAAACAGTGGCCGTTGTGAAAACAGGTTTGTGATTCAGTGAAAGAAAAGGACTGGAAAGAACTTGAGAGAACAGCTAGTTCTGCACCCTTCCATAGACAGGTACACAGCTAAGCAGACCAAGGACTGTTTTCAATCAACACTGCTCTGCGCACACAAAAACCATGCCTCTCCTCAGTGCTCTGTAACTAAATGTATAACTGTCTTGCCCTTGTACAAAGTAGCCAAGAGCTTCAGATGGCAGAGACTGCATCTTTTCCATCAATTTTCCTCTAGCAATTTACCCAAGAAATACAAATAATGGATACTTGTATGAGTGAATTGAGTGATAGAAATGCTGTCCAGTGAACCCATAATCAGCTTCACAGCCAAGACTTGTTCTTGATGTCTCTAGGTAAAATATCTCCTGTTATAATTTAAATCTATTGAAACTTTGAGTTTGCTATATGAAAAAACTAGAACTGCTCAAGGAAACTCATGAAATAATTTTTTCATTTTTATGCCTAAGACAAGTTATTGAGCCACTGCCTAACTCTGTCAATGTCCTGCTGGAAAGTCAGCAAACTCTTCATCTTAATAACAATTCACTTTTTTTGCTAAAATACCCTTGATATACTATATTTCTCTTTTGTATTTTAAATTAAATTTGGAACTCCGAGCACTGAATGAAGATTCTGAAAACCTCTATTCTAGTCCTGTTATCACTAGCTGAGGGACCCTTGCCAAGACAATAACTATGCTAAGCCTCAATATCCCCATCAGTCAGATCCCTACCTATATCACAAGGGTTGGTATATAGAGAAAATAAAGAATATATATGAAAGCCTTTGCAATTCTTTAGTGTACATAAGTGGCAAGTATAAGTATTTTTAGAATTATTCAAGTAAGGTATATACATTGCCCAATAATGGAGATTGTTTCCCCAACTAGAGAGAGATGGTCACTAATCCAAAATAACAGTTTCCAGTCACGGTCTTACTTTGTTAAAGAAAACCGGAGCCAAGCAGTAAAAGCCAATTCCTCGCAGGAACTACTGCAGTAGTACAAAACTGAGCTCAAATCTAAATATGAGAATAAATGGAGGTCTATTGCCAAGGTACCGGTTAGGGTTGGGGTGACCATGAGTGGAAAATTAAGTTACCAAGTCAGCATTCTCACAGATATAATCTAAAAGATTGACCACATAACTTAGAGGAATAAAGATGTATTTGCCTACACTTTGGAGAGTTTGAGTTCAGTCCATGTGAGGTCAGGGACTGCAGATCTCAGGGTGTGGAGAGAGGGAGAGTGCACCCCTCACATCATGGAGGCCAGGAACAAGAGAGAGCAAGGGGAGGAGGAACCACATACAGTCCCCAAGGCCTCAGTCGAGGGACCCACCTTCTCCAGCCACATGCTACAGGCCCGGGCCATCACCCAGATAAATCCGCTACAATGGATTTATCCACTGCTGAGATTACAACCAAGAGCCACTTCCAACATTGCCACCATGTTTCTGTGAAAGCTAGGGGACACTCCAAATCCTAACCATCACACCAAGGGTAGGGGGAATTCTTGGTAAACTGACCTAACAGTATTCTTGCTGAAGTTGGGACAGGAAATACAGATATCCAGGGTGGGGTTTGAGGAATTTAACCAGATATCAAGAGCCAACATATATCAAGGTTGGAGAGATTCTCACCAAACTAACTTAGCAGGATTCTTGCCAGAACTGGGCTACATGGGCACAGTGGTACATATCTATAATCACAGTACTTTGGAGGCTGAGAGAGGAAGATCACAGGTTCCAGGCCAGCCTTAGTGAAAGCCTTTTTAAAAATAAAAATTAAATAGGGCTGGAGGTGTGGCTGAGATGTAGAATGCCCCTGGGTTCAACCCCCAGTCAACACACACACACACACACACACACACACACAGGAGAGAAGGTCAAGATATGTTAGGAAGAGGGCTCTGATGATACTTAAAAACCCATTAAGTCCCAAGTTTTCATTTCTGCAAATATTTCAATGATATTATTACTGGTTCATTAAGAAAATGGAAATCATAATCTAGAGTTTATATGTTATTATTATATAATTTAATATTATTACATTATTATATAAGAATATATTATACTATATTGAAGTTTTTATGTGTGTTCCACAGCTGGGACAAAATGAATTAATCATTGTAAGCAAGATGAATGTTAAAGAAACTCTACTTTCCATGTCTTTGTAAATAGAACATGTAAATAATTAGGTTCCAGTTAATAGACTGGGAAGTTGACATTTCAAACAGCTTTTCTTAAAGCAGGAGTCACCTGCAGTACATTTTTTATACCTAAGGGTAATATGTTCTCCCATGAGCTTCTTTTTAATTTTTATATTTTACAGTCTATCAGTATTTCTCCCAACACCATCAACTTCAATAAGAATGGCAATTAACCAGAAAAAAAAATGAAATTCTAATTGGCCAACTTCAATATTTCATTGCAAAGTTCCACATTAACCTAGATTCTTCATTGTTTGAATCTGGCCTCAGGATTTTCCTTCAGATCAGGGTCCCCAGATATTCTCAATATGTGTCCAAGGGCCCTGGACCAAGCCATCCATCAGCCTGATGCATTGGCATCTCCCTTTGGATCTGTCAGTGCTATCAATTTCAAACGTTTTGACCTGCAGTCCAGTGCAGCTTGGCCACTTCTTTTTGTGCCTCTCTGCCATTTCCCTTGGAGAGGCATCCATTTTTCCTCTCTTCCTGTTGCATGGGGGCTAGATTACGAGGAATCCACTTTCTGTCTTCCTCTTTCACTTCATAGTCCCAGGTCATTCTTGTGCCTCCTCTCTCTAGTGTCTCCTTCCCGCTTTAGCCTTCCTGACACTTCCCTTCATGAATGAACAAGTCCTGGGCTCACTTTTGCTTTACATTTGCCTCTCCTGTTTGTTTCAGGATCTGGGATTCTGCATGTGCTGTGGTACAGAAGATAATCTCATCAAGAAAGAAACTTCCATTTTACTTAACATTGATGAGAATGAATTAAACCTACTGCTCCTGGTTTTGCTCAAGAACAGTTTGGAAGAATGTTCTGCAGGCCACCTTGTGGCTTCTCCATCTGGAGCTTGTGTTCCCTCCATGCCCTGAGCTCCTCACACCTGATACTGCTGTGCATAATTACTTCATGTTAAAACACTGGGGCAGATATTTCAGTGAGCTGGAGCTGGATTCCATGTTGTTCCTACATGGGACAGTTCCTGTATGGCAAAACTGCCTATTTGCTATTTAAAAACCCTCAATGACTTTATTTTCTACTACCACTTTTTCATGTGCAGCCAAAATGACAATGTTTAAATTAACTGTCTTGTACAAATGGCTCCCAACACAAAACTTTTTTTTTAATTAGTAAGACTTTTGTTTAATGTTAAAAATAAGAAAAAACTGTTCATGGGATAGATTACCAATCAGAAATGTGTTTTGCCGGGCGTGGTGGCGCACGCTTGTAATCCCAGCATTCGGGAGGCTGAGACCGGAGGATCCGGGTTTGCGGCCAGCCTCAGCTACCTAGTGAGGCACTTTGCAACTTAGTGAGACTTAGTTTCAAAATAAAGAATAAAAAATAGGGCTGGGGGTATAGCTCAGAGGTAGAATGCCCCTGAGTTCAATTCCCAGTACCACAAAAAAAAAAAAAAAAAAAATGTGTTTTACCAAACCTAAACTAAGTGAACCCTAACTCAGTTTCTACTTCGCTATATCCCCAAATTGTTCATAGCACATCACTACCATTTGACATGAGGAGGACAGAGGGAAATGCAGAACACAACAAGACAGTGGTTATAACCAACTACAGCTAAAATACCATTGCACGATTTACAAACACACTATGACCATCTAAATGCACTTATCGGACCCAATCTAAAGCCTTGAAATGGACCCTTGTGAGCAAGAGAGGCTCTGAAATGTGTTTTATTTATTTCCTTCTGGATATATCTGTCTCTGATAGTAATGAAACCACCTTCTCTACACAATTTTCAAGACACTGTAAAATGAAAGGCAGGCCAAACAAAAAGAAAAGAAGGGCTATTCAGCAAAATAAGTATGTCGATAGAATACAATCTTATAGCTAAAGTCATTAAATCCAATGGTCAAGCTGCATGTGGTAGCGCAGGGCTGTGATCCTAGTACTTGGGAGACTAAGACAGGAGGATCACAGGTTTGAGGCTAGCCTCATCATCTTAGCAAGACTCTGTTTCAAAATAAAAAATAAAATAGGGCCAGGGGTATAGCTCAGAGGTAGAATGCCCCTGGATTCAATCCCAGTACCAATTTAAAAACAAATCCAAATGCCTTTAGAGTTCTGGTTGTAGGCCTTTCTTATTTTTTATTTATTTATTTTTATGTGTATGTGGTTTTTGGGAATTGAACCCAGAGGCATTCTACTTTTGAGTTACAACCTCAGCCCAATTTTATTTCTTATTCGGAAACAGAGTTCACTAGGTTAATGAGAATCTCACTACTCACTGAGACTGTCCTCAAACCTATGATCCTGTTTAACAGGAGTTTCATAAATGAATTAACAAATGAATATGTGAATGAATTAATGCTATTAAGAACCAGAATTGTTTGCAGTTCCTGAAGAAATAGAAATAGGAAGCTCATGTCCTAGCTAAATGTATATTTGATATGTATTTGGGGAAGAAGGGTGCTAGGGATTGAACCCAGGGGCATTTTACCTCTGAACTATACTCTCAACCCTTCTGTATTTTTTTTAAACTGAGTCTCTCTAGGTTGCAAAGAATCTTGCTAAGTTGCTGAGGCTGGTCTTGAATCTGTGACCCTTCTGTCTCTGCCTTCCAAGTACCATGCCTAGCCTTCAATAAGTATTTATTATGGGTCAGCAAGGTGTCCTCCCTGTTCATGTGATTTTTGCAGTGGTCCAGGTGCAACTAAACATTTCATGAATTGACTCCCAAGGAGTTAGATAATGATCTTAGGCCCTATAAAGGAAGATAATATAAACATATCATCATAACCTATGAACATCTTCAGTAAGATCAATCTTTCAAAGCTTTCAAATTAAAAAATATATTTCTTTTGTATTTCTCATGTTGGGAATAAAGCTTTGACTTTAAGCCTAAAAAAAACCCAGCATTTGTAAATATAGCCTTGATAAGTAAAACAGAGTGTGAGGTAGGTAGGCTAGAGAGCCAAATTCATGATCCCTGAAATTGCAATGTCTGCCCCACATCTGCCAAAGAAGTTGTAATTCAAACTATGCTGTTTTCAAACAGAGATTGTTTTCTGACAGTGAACAAGTCTCTATCCAAATAAAAATGTTTTTAAACACTCCTGGATGTGAATCCAATATGGAAATGGATTTGAAATAAACATTAAACATTTTGCCATCTGTTGCTCTGCTGAGTCACTGAAGAATATCCTCCCTAAATGTTCATATTTTCAGACTAATTGGTCCATGGCTGCCAGACACGAAGAAGAAAGAAAATCTGAAACTCACTGATTCCACTAAGCTGTAAAAGATGCACTACAGACATACTGCTATGTGAAGATGAAGTTGAGGATTAACACTGGAGTCAAACCAGGGAAAACATTCCTAGGTTGTCGGAACATTTTATCCAACAATTAATCATAATCAGCACATTCCAATAACTTTGATTAATTTAATGCTTAGCTTTTTTTTCAATCCCAAAACTTCTACCAAAATATATTTACTTTAGAGTTCTAATCTTTAGAGGACATTGTTTTCTAATGAGCCTTCAAATAATTGAGGAAGAACTTGCAGCAAGAAAAGAAAAAGATAAAGGAGATGAAATGAGAGACAACGAAAATACATGATGAATGAGGGAAATTTCCAATATAGCAGCAAGAAAGGAGAGAAGACTTTAAAGTAATCAAAGAGCACCAGTACTGCTTCTCACATTTCAGTCATGCCTTTCCTCTGAGGAGTATCATTCAAGCCAAGGGAGTTGGCCCCAGACTAACAGAAACCACACAAAGTTAGCCTCCCTCCTGCCTCCCTCACCTCAGGCTACTTCCACTGTTGCTGGAGCTCCCAAGTTGAAAGGCAGCCTGAGTCAAGAGACCCCGGGAACACCTTCATGCTACTTTCGTAGCCACAGTGTCATTCTGTATCAACTGTACATCAGCCTCAGGGTATATGAGGTGATGTAATGGGAAGTAGAGACAGACACAAGGGATGACTGCAGGAATCAATGCAATCCTTAAGAGGGCCAAGGAAATTTCTTTAACTGATAAGAATCTTAGCAATCCTAATTAAAACCTCAGAAGAGTCAACAAACTTACTTAAAAAATCAGCAATCCAATTTTAGAAATAATCAAGCTAACTTTAAATATAGATATATTCTATTTTATAATTCTCCTATATATGTCCTATATATACTATTCTATAAATCTCCTACATATATATATGTTCTATATATACTATATGTGTCATATATATCTACATAGATATCAGCAAGCAATCTTAAAATAGATATGCAAAGGATCTAGTATAGCCAAATTAATTCTGAGAAAGAATAAAGTTGGAAGACTCAAACAACCCAATTTTAAGACTTACTATACAGCTACCATAGCATAAATATTTGGGTATTGGTGAAAAGATGGACACATAGTTAAATGAACCAAAACAAAGTCCACACATAGAACTACACACATATAGATAGTTGGGTTTTTACAGAATGCCAGGGCCTTTCAGTGGACAAACAATCTCATCAACAAATTAGATATCCACATACAAAAAAAATCAACTTCAACCCATACCTTGCTCAATATACAAAAAATTAACCCAAAAAGAATCATAGACCTAAATATAAAACACAAAACTATAAAACTTTGAGAAGAAAACATAGGAAAAATATTTATAATGTTGACCTAAGCAAAGATTTCTCACATAGGACACACACACAAAAAAACATAAAACATTAAAGAAAAAGAGAATAATTGGCTTTTGTCAAAATTAAAAACACCTCTTTAAAATATAAATAAGGTTAAGAAAATGAAAAAATAAGACACAAACTGGGAAAAAATATTTTCCATATATATACTTGAAAAAGGAAAGACTGATTGAGCATATAAGGTTTCTCAAAATTCAATAAAAAGAAAACAAAACAATTTATAAAGAAATGAAAAAAAAACAAGGAAAATTTTGGACAAGAAACTTTACCAAAGAAGATACATAGAGTAATATGTACCAGAAAAAATTAAAATGGTCAATATCATTATTGAATAGAAAGACGCATATTTAATGAGACACCAATGCATACCTCTTAGAATGACTTTAAAAAGATCATTACCAAATACTGTGAGTGAAGATGTGAAGCCAAATAAATGGCTCATGCTCTGCTATCACCATCTTGAAATTCCTAATAATTTTTAAATAAGGGCCCCATATTTTCTTTTTGCACTGGACCACACAAATGATGTGTCTGGCACTAACTCCAGAAATACCAAAACTGATGTGAGGATTCTGAGTTGCTCTTTGTGTATAGTCACTCAGGTCATGTGTTTGACTAAAATTAACCTAACTTATCTTCAAACACTTTAGTTAAAAAACTACAGCTGGAAAACTGGCAAGTTGGGCTCATACAATTTCTAGGAATTTCTGGTAAGACACACATGTTGCAAAGACAATTCATTTGTCTGAAGTTTTGGAGCTTCCACTTCCTATTCCAGATGGAGAATAGAGAAAACTCAGTAGGTTTCTGTGTGTTGTGTGTGTGTGTGTGTGTGTGTGTGTGTGTGTGTGTGTGTGTGTGAGAGAGAGAGAGAGAGAGAGAGAGAGAGAGAGAGAGAGAGAGAGAGATCAACTATCTTTCTATGAAAGAACATCTTTAGATTCAATACCTAAATTTTTATTTTAATCTTTGGTCAGGTCTTGTTCCTAAAGTTTCTATGATTCATTTTTTTATTAATTCATGCAATAAATACATAATGAGTCCCTACTATGTGCTAGGCATTGTGTTAAACACTAGAAACACAAAATTAAACAAAATAGAAAAACAAAATTAGACAAACAAAAACAATAGGATAATTTTTCTTCCCCATGAAATTTAAAGTCACTAAATTAGAGTAATTCCTGCTCTTCCCATTTGTAGTCTTTATGTTTTTGTTACATTTTCCCCACAGTAATGATTTCTAATCTATAAACCTGGAAGAACTATATGCTGCATACCAGCTTTCTCAATAGCAAAATAAATATAAGTGATTATGCTTTTTTAAATGGCAGACTTTATTATGTAATAACGAGAGAAAATTGGCTTTAAAAAAAAAATGGTGTGGGCTGTGTGAAAGTTACCTAGTAAGTGGTTAGCATTGCTTCTACCCTAAACCATGTCACCTTTCTTCCTTGGGTATTAAATAGCGTGCACTATCATAGTCTCAGAGCTGGCTTCCAGCCCAGTCAGCCCTTGCAGCCAGCAGAGCCCAGGGCGGCGATGTCTTTTATAAGTGGGCTAAAAGCATTTGGCTCACATCTCAAATGCTGAGTCTTTCTGCAAGATGGCAAATACATAACCCAAGTGCTTTGGAGCGGAGCTGATTTTAAAAGCTTTGGAGCAACTGAAACTTCTCTTAATCGTGGTCCAAACGAAAACCAGTTGGTCCCCTGCAGTCTTTCTTCATCCTCAGCAGTGTAACGGGGGCTCTTTGGTTCTGGAAATGCATCTCTCTCGTGCATTTTCCATAACACAAAGCAGCAGATGCCCAAAACCTATTTCCATACCAGTTCCTGGGCTGAGGAAGTGACAACTGGTTGGAATTAAGTAGAACCTGGAAACATCCTGGGGTTCATTTTTATTTGAGGTTACAAAATCAACAAGTGCCATTTTTCTGGGCTTGGCAAAGGGGAGCCATGTAAAGGTATCAAATGGCACTCATATCCTTGGACTTAAATGAAGGGTCATATCCCCTGGCAGCTCAGCAGGGGTAAATTTAGTTCCAGCAAAGCATATGGAGTCTTTTATTCCTCTCCTCAGTGAAAATGTGTTATTTTATGTGCTCAGACTATCACCTCTCTTGTTTTTTTAGAGAACATCGATTTCCATGGGAGCTGCCAATTTACTATCCCAGAATCCCATCTTATAGCTGGACACATGACCAGTAGGAGCCAATCAGAATCTTCCTCCAGGTATTCTCATAAGATCTAGAGGAAAAGAGCTTTCCTTCCTCCTTCCTCTCTGGTCACTAGACTTAAAGAACACAAGTTCTTAGATTCTTGGAGTCTCATGGAGCCAGTCGAATGGAGAAGATGGGACTAGAAAGCAGAAAGAAGCAGAAACGAGGGATGATGAGGGAGTCCTGGTGTGCCAGTTTCTGAACGTGATCACTCAGAAGCCAGCTCTTCTTCTTGTCCTGTCATTTCAACACACAAGCTAAAGCATCTCTCTTATGTTTTGCTTTGTTTACACTAGTCCAAATTGGATTTCTGATGCTTCCAAGGAAAAGGGTTCTGGCCAATTCACTCCCTACTCTGAAGGCTGCCTGTTTACAACCTGTTGGACATCAAGCTAATTCAAGTCCAATCTGAGAGGATGAGAATCAGATCCTCAGATTCAGGGAAACCTGCTTCCAGCCAGCTAATTTCTTTAAGTCCTATTGAATTTATAGTCCAAATTATGGGAGCAACTCATTAAAACCTAATGTTTTCTGTGCAGAGTGGCTACATCAGTCATAGTCTATGTGCTGGCAATTGGACAGGAGAGAATGAAGGGTGAGGAGAGGAATGAGAGGTAAGAGAGGAGGGGAGAGAAAAAGAGAGGATAGGATAGGATAGGATAGGATAGGATAGGATAGGATAGGATAGGATAGGATAGGATAGGATAGGATAGGATAGGAGGGGCGAGGGGAGGAAAGGAATAACTAAGGGGCTTTCTCAAAGCCAGAACTCTACTTATCATATAGCTAACAAAATGGAAGTGTGCTTATGTCCATGAGCCTTTATTTACATCACTAGTTGGTTTACTTCTCCCCATCAGTAGCTTCTGCAAATCAGTAACATCCATCCAAAGGTAGAAACCAGATTAAACCAATGTCATCCTACATTATCATGGAAGAGAGTTCCATGGGTACTTCAAACTACATAATTTCACAGGCATGTTAACTCAACAAAACAAGGTAAATGAGATGAAAACAGACTGCAAAACCAAGAAAACAAATTGAAGACTAATTCAACTTAAAAAAAATCAAATTACCTACAAAGGAGGGAGCAGGTAATGGGATAATCCCAGTAAATGCAAGGGGAAAAGGCAAAGACTAAAACAATAAGACAAAGAATGTCCAAAATAAGGACAAATTTTTCATCTCCCTTAGTTATAGAGTCAAACACATGGAAGAGAAAATCATTCAAAAATTACTAGAAGAAAAATTTCCCCTCAATGAAGAAAGGCTTGAATCTGCTGATTGTGGACATATGGTTTATCTATCTGCTGTCCATTTTCCTTCCTCTTTATAACAGCAACAGGATTTCACTTAGATATCCAGCTTTCCTCTACATGACTTCTATGCTTTGAGGATGTTGATCACATGCCCAATGCCAAGTGCAGGCTATCAATGGTAAGTCAAAGATAAGTCTGCTATTGGACTAATTACTCCTCAAAAAGAATCTGTCTTTTGTGTCTATGACTAAGACATTATCTTTATCATGGATATTCTGTAGTTGCACTTCAATGTATCTAGGTTCTTATATATATATATATTTTTACTTATAATTCACCAAAAGTCAGCATATGCAGCTGTTTGTTGGAGCTAGCTGTAAGTAGCTCACAAGAGTCCAGCCATGCACATCATTCCCAATTTCACTTTCAATTAAGTCACATTGGTAACCATAAATCAGCTATGATGACAATATTTACACTACAGAATTAGCAAACACTACAAATCAAGTCTAATTTATTTTATCTTGAAAAGCTGACTCGTAAACATTTCTCAGCATACCACTGAGTGCATCGTTCTTTAAAGTAAAAGCTATGTTTTCTTTTATCAATTTTGAAAAATTGTAAACCATTATAGCTTCAAGAACTGCCCCTTCTCTGTTCTTTTTATTTTTCTTCCTTATCTGTTAAAATCATTTTTAGTTTTTTCATAGTAGGTAATTTTCTCAGTTCTGTCATCCAGTTTGCTAATTCTTTCTTCATCTCTATGTAATATGATATTTAACTTATCAGTGGCATTCCTTTATTTCTAGAAACTCTATTTGTCCTTCAAGTTTACTCTTTCAGGGTGTTCTCTTTCTCCCCTTCATTTATTTATTTATTTATTTATTTATTTATTTATTTATTTATTTTTCATTTATTTATTTTATTCTGGAGATCAAACCAGGGCCTCATACATGGTAGGCAAACACCCTACCACTGAGCTACATCCCCAGCCTGCAAATCTTCTTAAGATTCCCATCCTTTTATCACTTTAATCACTTGAAGCATGATTATATTCTTTCTTAGATTGCTCTACTATCTTAATTGTATGGGATTTATTCTAATTTATAGAGTTTGCCGACTCTCTCTCATGATAGACTATTTCATCATAGAATTTGTTTTAATTTTCCCTCCTTCTCCTTCCTCCCACTACCCCCAAAATACCTTTTACCTCTGGGTGTACAAGTCTCACTACAGAATCATTTTACTTTTGCTTTGTTCTGAAATAGGTCTTGAGGTGAGCTTCTCAGCTTGGACGTTCCAGCATTAGATTTGTGATGTAAATTTCAATTTCATATCTATTTTTGGTGACCAGGAGCTTCAATTTCTCTCATATTTTTCCATCTAGAACTCTGAAAAGTAATGTTTTCTAGTTATACTACCTAGCTAGTGAGTAGGTTTTTACTAGTCTCCTTTTACCAAGGGAGCAGTTTTTCTTTCCAGGATCCCAGCTTTAAGTAGGGACCTCTGTTCCAGCTCCCTGCCCCAGTCAGGCCCCATGCCATATCCCCATGTTTACATGGGCATTAATCCTCAGCCTCTAATCCCCTTATCCAGCCTAATATCTTTCCAAAACCTCAGAGCATCTGCTCATATGTTTGCCACTAAAACCTAAAGCTGCCTTTACTTTTGGCATGCTACCATGCCAGAAATGTTCTTGTTTTAAATTAATTTATATATTTAAATGTTATTTTTATAAATTGTATCTATATGTCTATGCTTTCATAACTGGAAGATTCAAGGGGGATGGAGTTTATGTTAATTCAATTGACCTGTGGTCAGAACCAGAATACAATCCTATTTTTATAAAAATTATATCTCTATTTCAAGCCGGGCGTGGTGGCACACGCTTGTAATCCCAGCATTCGGGAGGCTGAAACTGGAGGATCCGGGTTCGCGGCCAGCCTCAGCTACCTAGTGAGGCACTCCGCAACTTAGTGAGACTCGGTTTCAAAATAAAGAATAAAAAATAGGGCTGGGGGTATAGCTCGGAGGTAGAATGCCCCTGAGTTCAATCCCCAGTACCGCCAAAAAAAAAAAAAAAAAAGCCAAAAATTATATCTCTATTTCAATCTGTTTATGTGCATAGAGAGAAGTCTAGAACAATATTCATTTAATGGTAATGGTTGTATTTCCACAGACTTGGATGAGTGGCTTTTCTATTTTAACTTTCCTTATATTTGGTAGAAATTGTTAAACTACTTTAATAATTAGCTTATTTTATTTTTAACTGGAAAAAAGTAATTGTAGATAAATATTAGTGCCTTCCCACATATTTTAGATAAAAACCAGTCTCCTCAGCATGCTAATGATATTCATGATTTGACGTCACCCTACCTGCCTAGGTCCATTTCTCAATGGTCTCCCATATTCCCTGCTCTCTGGCTCACCAGACAACACCACATCTCCCACACCTGCCTCTTGCCGCCACATTCTTATGTCTTTATTGAGGCTCCTTCTTTCTCAGCATGTCCTCACCCTCCCAGCAGGTCCCAGTATTACTCAATCTGCAAGACCACTTCTTTCTTAAACCCTCTTCATAACCCTTTATTTTCTCTTTTAGTCTTCCCCAGTGCTTAAAATACAACACTTGCCATATGAGATCACATTTATTTATCTGTCTGTTTCTCTCTTTAGGGAAAGGCAAAGACTGTCTACTATTTTTATGCCTCATTTATCCAATAAATGAGTTCATGAATGAATAAATAAAATTAATGTTTGCCTCTTGCTGAGTTAAAATCAGATTTCTTAAGGACTTCATAGGAGACTGTGGGTGGGATGGAGATTCATTTGGAATGCCAGTTCATTATTTGTATCTTCCTCTGGGTAGCAGCAAATTGAGATATTTCTGCAAACCTGGATAACTATTAGGAACTCCTTGGGAAGAAATGGCCAAAAGCATTCTGTAATGCTATACAATACATAAATTACCTTTGTCAAAGAACATTCACAATCAATATTTCATTTTGCTAATTAAGAGAGGGGATAAATATTCATGTGGGCAGTGAGAAAACTGATGTTTAGAGTGTTGATGAAGCTTTGTTCCAAGATGTAGGGAAACAACCTTGTCCTAGGTCTTCTGTTGCCCGAACCAGTGATCTGTGTTCTTGTCTCTTTATTATCAGCCTCTACAACTAACAAGAATACTGGTCCCCACTGGGATGGAAGTTATACTGCCAACTATAACATTGGTAAGGTAAGAGGGCAAGGTTCAGACCTGTGCTTTAACACAGGCTTCTCCCTGACTGATAGGTGCCTTAGTGTCACCCCCTGGCCTCCATGTACAGTCTCAGCTTCTTCATCTCTGAAACAGAAAGGTAATGACTTCTAACATCCTTACTCTTGAAGTTACATGAGCCTGAGTCTCTGAAATTTTTCTGAAGAAATCATGTCTGATCCAAGTTCTGGGCTTCTTTCTTAGCTACCAAGACTTCTACCAAGGTTCAGAACCAAAGACTGGAATCCTGCTATTATAAGAACCTAAATCTTTTGACCAAACCACATTCAAGCTCCATTCTTTTTACCATGATGCTTTCTTACCTTATATTGTCCTTTCCATTTAACGACCAAACAAAACAGCAGTATAACTGAGAACAGCTAGACTTAATCAAATATTGTAATAGCAATTTAAGACAACCCACAAAAAACAAGACTACATTCACCAAGCACAGTGTTGCAAAGCTAACACAGACATGTCTCAACCTGCCTTCTATTTTACCTTTCTCTTTGTACAACAACAGTTCTTTAAAGCTCTATTATTTCATTACTTGGGTTTTTTTTTAAAACAAAAGCAAAAAGATCTATGCTAATGGTCCAAATGACAAATAGGCATTTTTACAATTATATGTCCTTCTTTTTTTATTTTCACTATATTTTAGCTCCTTGTAGGTTATTAGAAAGAGTAGGAAGTATTTTTCTTAAGAAATCACCAGATAGCTAATCATACACAATAGGCAAAAAGCTATATTGTGAATGAGATAGAGAAGCAAATATATGTCCCTTAACATTTCTCACAATGCTTCCATCAATAAAAAATAAATGTATTAAATCAAAATGCTACCCAGACTTAAAAGGCAAAGGGGAAAGCACGATCCATGACTTTCTTTGCAATCTGCATCTGGGAGGGGCTGGAGCTAACTGTCTTCAATGCAGCATAGTTGTTTTATAATTTTATCTTATATGAAAAAATAGTGGAGCATTTTCTTCAAATAAAGAAAATGAACATGTACCTGCTATCAGGGCATAGAGAACAGAGCTAAGTGCTGCCATAGTAAAAATTCATACAACTGACAAATATAAAAATTCACCGCAACTGACTAGTTGGAGTTGACCTATAAATATGGCACAGAGCCGAAGAAGGAAAGTTGAGTAAAACTGCTCAGTTTGTTTTACTTTTCTGGTGAAATGACCATTTATTTCCAAATAGTCCCAAAGCTCATGTCTTTAATGGCCATTACTCCACTGTACTGGCATGCTGCTGAGGGCTTTGCCTATTCCCTAATTATCAAAAAAGGCTGCTGGAATTTATTAAGAAATTATAAGTAATATCCCAAGTACCTTCAAAACCAAGTTTGGCAGTATCCTGAACCCTTGCATCCATGGTAGACTCCTTTGGTTTTCTCTGAAACACAATGGAATTTGATAATACTGAACTACCTGATCAAAGAGGATGTTGCCAGTTATTTTCTAATAATTGTTGTTCCCATGACTTATTCTAAAAGAACCTCAAATGGACACACAAGAACAAATTGAACCAGTTTCATTTGAAAAATATAATCTACAAGTTATGCACTGCTACTTAATTAACTTTATGATGGAAAGGTATCTACTTAATAGTTACAGAAAAGCCACACACTCTATAGTGAGTAGATTTAGAAAATGTGCAAATAGTAAAATGACCATATTTAAGATTCAGAGACTTAATTTTTCACTATTAATTTGATTATTAATCCAGTCAAATTCCATGGCAACAAGTATTATCACATCAGCTGTTTCACTTTGGGAAAAAATATTTCTCAATACTGTCTATAAAGCCTAGCAAAATCTGACATCAAAGTCCAATACAATTTAGTTAAAATGACCTCTAAAGTTGGTTTAAATCGCTGTTGACTTTATTGTGCTCCACTTTCCTTCCATGACAATTTTTTCTCATTTAATTTATCTATCATCTATTGATCTTTAATGTGTTTTAGATACTACACTAACCTTTACATACATCACCTCCTATCCTTATCAAAAGAATACTTTGAATATAAACTACTATTTTCCCTGACTATCCAAGGATATATATACAGATGACACTACTTGAGAAAATTAAGGATTAATCTTCAGTCACAAAGCTGGTGATCAATGGGTTGCCATTCTCTCCCAAGGAGTCTGGCTCCAAAGCCTAAGCTTTTTACAAATGTGCTACCCAGCCTCCCATATACACACCACACACACACACACACACACACACACACACACACACACACACACACACACAGCTTTCCTCTATCACAGAATCTTGGAGCAGTTATGGTTTTAACATTATCTAAGATTATCATCCTCCATAATATACCTCCATGATAAGCTTCCTTCCTTATACTGTAAGCAACCTCAGCAATACACAAACAGGAAGCATCACAAACACTTGAATACACACACGTAGAGAGAGACATATATACAGCATATACATATATGTACTATACATACTCCATCTACATGCCTATATTATCTATATTGCCACACACATAGAAGACATAGAGAAAGAAGGAGAGAGAGAGAGAGACAAAGGGAAAATGACAGGAGCTCCCAATCTAATCCAACAAGATGATATTAAGAGAAAAATGCAGGTTCCTACATTAATGTCAGGCATTCTATTAGATCTTACACCCCCAACACCTAACATAGTACCTCACACGTAGTGAATGCTTAATAAATGGAGTGACTAAAGGAGATGGTGAGTGAGTGATATGTGCCACTGATAAGGGATTATAGGTAAGGAGGACAAGGTTTCACATGTGTGAAGCTGATGCAGTATCCTCACTAGCTTAAGGCCAACATGAGCAAGCAAGTGTGAAGATGTGACTACTACCAGTTGTGGTGCGATGTAACCTGTGTTTACAGAAGACTCTCTGAGGCATATAGATGTTAGTTTTTGCTGCCCAGTAGTATGGGAGTGGCTCAGAAAAAGATATGGGTGACACATAAAGAATTGGGGTAGTCTCCCCATAAGAAAAGAAAACTCAAGGGAGCCTAAGTATTAGGACTTTTTTTGCATGTGATCTGAAGATAACGAACTAGGAGCAACCAGTGAAAGAATGGAAAGGCATGTTTAAACTCAAAGTTGTGAAAAATAGGCACCCTCCATCTCTCCAGTAATTGTTCCCTACTCGTACCACACCACCTCCCAATCCAGTACATCTTTCAAGTTCTTTATTAAGTCTCAAATCCACTGTGAAGCAAATTTGACTTTCAGGGATTCTCTCTTCTAGAAACTTCTACTGTCCTTCATGATCCATCCACCCCCCAAATGACAGCACTGTCTTGTCTTCTTCCCTTGTTCACTTAGTGCTCTGGTAAGTGACAGGAATGTAAAGATGAATAAGCCTAAGTTATCATACTTGGGTTACTTACACCCCCTTGGTGCACACTTCCCAACACATAAGCAGTTGACAATAAATACTTATTTAGCTAGAATAACTATAATAAGCAAGAAGGGATCATGATATTCTCTGATCTTCATACTCAGATTAACAAGAGGAGGGCTGAAATAGCCCACCAGTGGTTGTTGGAAGGTAACCACTTATAAAAACCTGGACAATTAGTGTGGCATAATGAAAATAAATAAACTCTAGAATTAAGCCAACCTGAGTTTGAAGCCCTGCTCGGTGACCACAAAAACATTTAACTCTTTTGAGCCTTATTTTTCTCATCTTAAAACTAATATTATCTACCTCACAGGCCTATTGTATGGTTTAAATGAAGTTTAAATAAAGTTTAAATAATTTAAATGAAGCTCTAGCAAACAGCCTTTTAATATCAAGTGGTTCATAAATTATAGATCCAACAAAGAATCACGGGTGAGTCTCTGAATTGAAAATTAGGGAGGTGGAGAAGGATTTTATTAGCATTGTCATGGGCCAAACCGATATCCATAATTCACCTAATAAAGATACAGGGTCATAGGAGATTACTGAACCTTTTTAGCACATGAGCTCAGATTAGAGTTGCCTGGCTCAGTTACATCTGCAAATCTGTCATTCCCAACAACCACTATTCATTGCTGCCCAGCCTTCTTGGCTAGGTGTCATTACCATAAAGTATTCTGAGAAGTCTAACTATTCAAAAGAGTAGCCTTCACCATTCATTCCATAATCAAACAAGTTAGAAAGTCTTCTTAACTGAATCTGGCTATTTCCTTAAAAATTTTAAAGAAAATTAAATGCCAGAAAAAAAAAGCAGAATCTAACTTAACATGCTCAAATGTGGGAAAGGACTAATAACAAAAGAAAAGGTCCACCAGTGATTTTCTTGTGATACAGAATGATGGTGGTTGGTTGAAAACCAGTGGGTTTGCTTAAGCAGGGAGCATTTGTTTAAAAACCTGCTTATGGCATAGAAGGAAGGGAAAATGTAGAACTGTTTTCTAATGTATATGTATATAAAGTTTTCATTATGCCAAATGGAAAATTTCTAGAGATCTGGTCTACATATCAATAATACTTATAGTTAATGAAACAGTATTGTGCACTTTAAAATATGTTCAGAGAATAGGTCTGATGTTAAGTATTCTTACCCCACCACCCCATCCCAAAACAAAAGGCAGAAGAAAAAAAAGAACACAAGAAAATTTTTGGAAGTGACAGTTATGTTTAACACTTTAACTTTGATTGTGGTAATGGTATCCCAGTTTGGTATGTGTATGTCCAAACTCATCAAAATGTATACATTAAAAGTGCACAGTTTTAAAAATATAAATCATGCCACAATAGAGCTAAAATATGAAGCTTAATGTTGTAATATGAAATTCATACCCACCTAGTGTCAGCCTTGTTCAAACCTTGGTTTTGAATAACTCCATCCAATTCCTGTCTTATCTGCATGTTTGTCCATCTTGCTATACCTCCAGATAAATTAAAGACTCCCATTCACTACGTTAGTCTTTGTCAAAGTTATACTATATTCACTAAGTCAAATTGATTTTCTCATTTACCAAGCCACTAACTTTCCTCAGTGTAACCCAGACCAAGGCACCTACAGCATGGAAGTTTCCCACACTGAACCCATCCATTCACCCACCAGAACAATCCCAACCCAGCCATTACTCTTCCATGCCCGAGAGTTAGGTCATCTGGTTACATTTCAGTTGATGATATGTGTCTGTTTGTCTCCTCTAATGACTTGTAAGGCCTTGGGGGTCGAGCTCATGTCTAATCTTTGCTGCATACATCTGTACACTACTGCATACATCATTACTGTACATTACTCTAATCCAGTGGGGACTCAATAAAAACTTGTTGACTGACTGATTTAGCACGGGGATGATTATTACGTAAGCCACTTTGGTAAATAAATTTCAAATAATGACCAGCTCACACAAATGTTTTACTAGCTCACCCTCCCCGTGGAATTAATATAAAGAATGAAAATCAGCAGTCATTTCTACTTACTCAACATTAAATGTTAACTCGCCCCAAGAGAGTAGCTATTTTCAAGCCTAATTTCAAGTCAAAATGTCTAGAATGGTTGTCATTCTTGGTGACATGCTGGGAAGAGTCAAGAACTAAGGTATCAAATCCAGTCACTTCCACAGGTTATTAACCCCAATCTTGAGGATCATTATTTCCAACACATTACTGATAGTAACAATTCTGGCAGCTCATTTTACTTCACGTTTTTTCAACAAAAGAGCACTTACTCTCAAGGACATTCTAACATAAGCAATTTGATAGGCATATCAAATTTTATAATTTTATACTTTATTGGAATATAATTGATTAACAGTCTTAATTTTATTTGTATAATTCTTTAATGATTGGATTAACTCAATATATAAGAATGTGCCCTAAACATATTTACCTGCCTACACACATACCTAAAGACAAAATAAAAAAGAAACATTTTAAAAATTTAATGTATGCTATTTCTTTTCTATTTTTGTTAGCCCTGTATTGATGAAAGGAGGGCATAGAATTTTACATGTACTCTCTATCCAAGTTATTTCGGCCTTCTGATGTGTGATGGGACAGAGGTAGAGTAGCATGGTCATAGTTTAAGGACATTTAGCAGATGAATATGGAGCCAATTCCAGTTTTATGGTAGACACAGTTGTCTTATTTTGACCAAATATTTTCAATAGTGTTCTAGGGGCATAGTTTAGTAGTAGAGTACTTGCCTATCATGCATGAGGCTCTGGGTTCAATCCCCAGGAACACATACACACACACACACATATACACACACACATATACTCCAAATATTCATTTGTTTGTTTGTTTGTTTATTTATTTATTGGTACTGGGGACTGAACCCAGGAGCATTCTACCTTTGAGTTACACCCCCTGCTCTTTTTATTTTTTGTTTTGTGTTTGTGGTACTGGGGATTAAACGCAGGGACATTCTACCTCCAAGCTACACCCCTAGCCCTATTTTATTTTTTAATTTTGAAACAGGGTCTCACTAAGGTACAAAGGCTCTCACTAAGTTGCTGAGTCTGGCTATGAACCTGGAATCTTCCTGTCTCACGCTACCAAATACTGGGGTTACAGGTGTGCACCACCACACCTGGCTCCAAATATTTTTAAAATCAATTTATTCTAGGGTTTTTTCTTTATATAGTATAAATAGATTATCACATTTAAATATAAATTGAAAGGGAAAAGTTTTAAGAAATACTGAAATATTTGAGAGTTACTGTGAAATACTACACAGCTCATTCTATTTAGCTTATTTCAGGATGTTCATGAAAAGGAATAAGAATGGATTAGCTTATCCTCTCTGTGCTATGAAAAAAAATCACCCACATTTGGTTCTCTGCTATCTTTTCAGCAAGTAAGAGGTTCAATCACATAAACCACTTGCAACATTTCAGATCCCAGAAGGTTTCTTCAAGTTGGGCCCAGCCTGATTCACTATGACAGCTTCTCTGAAGTTGTATCCTTTAAGAACCAATAATTGTCATTTGGGGGCCTTTTGGGTGAAAAGGCAAAACAGAAGCAAAAGAGCTAGAACACACAACTGCAGAGCAAAAGAAACATTCAAGGTCTCAAGGGCAATGGAGTGAATACTTTAAAGTGTATTTGACTTTAAAGTTGATCTCTTTGTTTTCTCCACTTTCCTGGGCAAATAAATATAACAAACTATTTTCAAATTTTGAGACATGCTGAGATAAACTTCGTCCTCAATACATCAGGCTTCCGAGCTCTCCTGATACATGTAAATGGAAATAATTAGAGTTTGGATGGAAAAACTCTGAAAGAACAAAGGAGGACTATGATCTAATATCAGAATAAAGTTAACAAGTGTCATTAAGTGAAATGATTGGCGATGAGTGATGGTCATGCCCAGTTTACTTTTCACAGTTGACAGATCAAAGTTGTTCCTTCATTTGGGATACAGATTGAATGCAGTTAGTTTGGCCCTGGAAAATTCTTTCACATAATATGAAGTCTCTCTGGAGTCTGCTGTTTCTAAGGCACAGGAATGGGCAGGATGAGTGTCAGACAGCCAAAGCTGAGTGGGAGGAAATAATTTAATGACCTTTCTAAGCATAGGATTAAATAATGGGGGAAATACAATCATAACAGATCTTTAAAGAATATCATATCATGGTACATGGATACATAGAAAAATAAACAAATATATTGACAGTGTCATGGAATGATTGACTTTTGAGGTCAGAAAATACACAGGGGTCATTGTGCCCAAACATTTGTCTAATTTATGAATCCTTTTTCCTGCCAAGTATTCATCCATTCCAAGATTGGAGGCCTCACTGATGGGGCTTCTGCTGTCCTACTGTAGTCATGCCATTGGTCTCTCAAAAGCCCTTTCTCTGTGACTATAAGTCTAGCTCACCCATTCTGCCTTATTGCTACCCCTTAAGACCAAACAGAACAAACTAAATCTTTCCATCATCTAACATTCCTCAACTATTTACAGATGGTTACCTCATTCCTACCATCACCATTATTACCCTCTCTGAGTCTTCTCAATCCCCTCAAATATTCTTCCTGGGTATGATGTCCAATATTCTCACTATTCTGATGAGATGCTCTAGTCATAGTCCAATTTGCCTAGATCCCTCTAAAACTATAGACCTGAATACAGAATTCCAGGAATAATCTGTGCATGGAAGAGACAATGTTGACTATCTATGTGCTATTCATTCCACATTTTTTTTGAGTTTTTTTTATTATTATTGTAATAATTCGTGCTTTGTATGTATACATCTTTGTTAGGTACAAATTGATAAAGACAAATGTGCACACATTTCTCATCTGACCCCTTCCCCCAATTCCCACCCCGCTCCCTCGCCCTCCCTCCCTCTCAAATTCAGTTCAGTGAGTGACCTTGATATAATTGTATAAGTACATCATGTGCCTTAGGATGCCCTCCCCCGCCCCCCGTCCATCTCCTTTGGTTAAATCAACTTCTTTGTTTATTGAGGGTCTCTACATTTTCATCTAGGGACCCTCTTGTTAGCGAGTAACTCACGGAAGGACCAGCGGGGAGTTGCGAACAGAATTTATTTCAGATTCGAATCTGGGCCCCCGCCATGCCCCGAACAACAGT
>PVLC010011878.1:0-45619 GCA_004027655.1 Graphiurus murinus
CCCACTTTATATTTTCAGGAAGAGTTAAGAGACAACTCTATGGAATCCTTCCTTCATCTAACTACAAGCCTTGGGATACCAGGAAAGAATGTGGAGAGGAAAAGGAATAATTTTGGGGTTCAGTGCTTTCTGGGAAACTGTTGGTTATCTTCTGAATGCCCTTGCTCCTTTCCTCTCTGACTTTACAATGTTCAGGGAAGAGACTTGGAGTATGGAGGGCCAAGAGGGCCATAAGACAGTCCTCTTCCAGCCATCCTGCCAGCTCTCCCCTCAAAGTTTCTCCCTTTCTTTTTTCATTCCTTTTCTATTAAAAAGAAAACAAGCAAACAAACAAACAACAACAACAACAACAACAAAGTCATTATTAGATTGGGTAGATACATGCAAATGCTCTGAACTTTGTCCAAATGCCACTTAAATGTTACCTAAATGTCCCATATTAGAAAGAAAGTTTAATGAACATATGAACATATTAGGTTTTATGTTTTGTGGTACTGGAGATTGAACCCAGGAGCATTCAACCTCCAAGCTACACCCCTAGATCTTCTTACTTTTTGTTTTGAAACAGGGTCTACTAGGTTAGTGAAAGTTTCACTACATTGCTGAGGCTGTCCTCTAACCTGCAATCCTCTGGTCTCAGAACCCCAAGTACTGGGATTACAGGTGTATACCACCATGTCTGGTAACACATTAGTTTTTATTGTAGTTTTTAAACCTTGACCTTGAAAATTCTGATTTCTACTCTGCTTGAAATAAGGACTTAAACATAAAAACCTATCTACAACCTTTTGAAAATCAAAAAGCATATGAGTTTGATCTTATTCAATTCTTCTACAATATAATAAAATTTGAGCTGAAAAACATAAGGAGGAAGATACTTCTAGGTTGGGCAGAGCTTTAAATAAGAGGATGCATTTCTTTCATTGTTATGCATATGCTCATTCAGATACACACAATTATCTAGGAGTCCAGTGAGATGTCAGAATTCAGAGAAACAGGGCCGCCCTTCTCTCAACATGTTTTCTATCAACTGTGATTTCCTTCTTAGAGATTAGCCTACTCTTCTTACCTGAAGTTTTTTAAACATAAACTAAACAGAAGACCACACTCTCTGAAAAAAATTACCTGACACTCATTGTTGTTGCTTTTCTGAAACATAAATCTGTACGGGGGGGGAAAAAGTACTCTCTTCCAATCTCAATTCCAAAGAAAAGTCTCTGAGTTGGCTAGGAATTCTGTAAGCTCAGCATCCTCCAGGCCAGACGGAAACATGAGGCTTTAGATGTTTCTAGAGCTGGATTGGGTCTTAACAGTCAAGTAAGTCTCTCAGAAGGAGAATAATTAGGAGCAAGTACTCTGAGACTGCATTCACATCTTTTATCACTTAGAGGTAACTAACTGTTCCTGTACAGAGCCATCTTTTTTCTTCTCCCGAATGTGTGTCTGACATTCATTAGGATGAGAAAGCCTAAAATGTGTTCCTGAATGAACGGTGCTTCAGACTTCAGAAAAAGAGACAGGCTTTCACAGAAATATGCTGATTGTTTAGTTGTAAAATAACGAGTCGAGGGAACAGGGACATACACTGTTCAGTCCAGCTCATAGCGTGTGGCTGCCAGCTCACCAAAAGAGATCACATAGTTTGGCCCAGGAGAGGACCAGACCACAGCAGGACGGCAGGGGTAGTGAGAAGGGCATGCAGCTGAAACATACCAGCTCCATCTCTGCAGAGCCCAGCAGCTGGATCTGGAGGACTCTGTGGGACAAACAGTGTTCATTTCCTTCCAGCCAAGCCATTATGTGCCCCTCAGAGCCAGTCTACTTGAGACCCAGGCTCCTAACACCCCTGCTGCTGAACTGCCTCTGCTCTCCCTGGAATTTCTTGGCTTAGCACCTCTCTGTCCCTCCCAACTGGACCACTCCTGGGACAGCATGTGCTCTGCATGGAATAACAAGGTTAATTGGACAAGGTTGAATAGCCCTGCGATGGGAGTGCCTTCAAGCCACATGACGGAGATGAAATAGGAATCCTAATGGCCGTGACTGGAAGAGGAGGGTCAGACTCTGCTCCAGAGTGCCAGACCTGGCCTGATCCTCTGAAATGCCTTAAATCCTCCCTTTTTTCCCTGTGAAGGTATAAATTCAGAACAGCATCCCTTAAATGTGGAAAGAAAGGAAGGGAAAGGAAGTGTGGGTATAGGCGTCTTCAGGATGATTTATCTCAAAATCTATTCCTGGGCAAAAGTTTTGAGAAAAACTGAATCACAGCCCAAAGAAAGCCTGAGGAAGTGTAAAGAAGCCTTGGAAATCCCCTGGAAAAAAAGCACCAGGTAGAGTTTGATTTTGTTTTTATTGTCAGGTTTTTGGCTCTGTCACAGTTGTGGCAACATGAGAGGTTCCAGTTAGAGGAGCAACAGGTGATTAGGAAGGAAATGGAATTTTACATGTGGTAAAATCTGGTGCAGAAGGCAGGAAAGGAGGACAGGCTTGTCTCAGGAAGTGCTCAGGTTGGGGGACATCAGGGTTGACATTCTTCATGGTGATGAGTTTAGAATTCTCAGCAAAGAAGAGATGGAAACTGGAAGAACTGTTAGGCATCCAGTGGAACCAACCTCAATGCAGTGGAACCAACCTCAGGTGGGCCACCTCCAGCAGGATCACAGGGGCACATGGGATCTGAAGGCAAGACAAGGCAGTTGCTCAAAGCCAACTCTCGGAAGTTAAACATGCTGTAGGAAAAAACAGCTGGTGTGGCAAGCCAAAGACCCTGCAAGCACTGATACACCAGGTGATATGAATAAGGTTCAGGGAGTAGCTGTTGGAGACCTCAGGCAAAAAATCTAAGCAGCAGACTTTTGTGGTTCCTCCGAAAGGGAAGATCTTCATCTCAAGGCAGCTTTCCCTCCAGCCAGAAAATTTCTTAGATAAGATGATTACTTTCATTTTTGTTTTGTAACAAACATACCACACAAATAAGCACTGGGAAATGATACATTATTCCTCATCACCTCTCACCTGGACTGTTGCACCAGCTTCTTATCTTGTCTCCCTGCTTTTTGTCTTCCTTCCGGACAATCATTCCTCATCAGCTGCCAAAGCCATTCTTCTAAAACACAAGTCTGATCACATCTTCTCTCTGTCTAAACCCTTCCACTGGCTGCCTATTGTTCACCTGAGATCCTGAGATCCCCTAAGGTGCTTTGGTGAATGCTGGTTCTGTGAACACTAATTCTGCAAGGTAATTTGTCAGAGAAGTGTGTCTAGTCAGATAAGTTGAGAATTCTACAGGCTACCTCACCTTTCTTAGAGATTTCCAGTGGAGATGCACTGTAAAGGCTCTGTGAAGAAAGTGTCCACCAAAAACTTAGCAAACACTTCTAACCAAGGAATCTCTGTCTCTCTCTCTCTCTCTCTCTCTCTCTCTCTCTCTCTCTCTCTCTCTCTCTGTCTCTCGTCTATTACATTGGTGGGAAAGGCTTTGAGAAATACTGAATTACATGGTGGAAAAATCCATCTTGCTTTGCATGAATTATATATGGGTCTTTTTGACCTGGCCCCTCCTTCTCTGCCTCTGCTGCTCATCTCTCATCGGTGTTCTTCTTGGGTTTCTCTGGCAAAACAAAACAAACATTTGTCCTCACATATCACTGGGTTTCTGACACCTATCTTTTAAACAAAACATTCTTTCTGCATCTTCCCTAACCTCTGTCTGTAAAATGTTACTTATTTTTAAAAAGCCTACTCAGATATCACCTCTATAGGAATCTATCTCAACAAACTTGTTCTGCAAATGGCCAGATAGTAAATATTTTGATCTCTGAGGCTCACATAATCTCTCTCATAACCCCTCAAACTGCCATTGTAATGTGAATCTATAAATGAATGAGTGTGGGCTGCGTTCCCTTAAACTTTATTCACAAACATAGGCAGCAGGCTGGATTTGGCCATGGACTGTAGATTGCTGACTCCTGCTTTAGAGTCACACTTTATATGTTGTTTGCTGAGACAGAAGTTAAGTCTGTAGATGTAAAGAATTTAAGGCCTCCAAGTGAGAGCAGAATATGGAGGCATTTAGTTAGAAAAGACAAGGGAAGAGAGAAGGGAAGTCTTTCTAACAAAGCATGAGACATTGCTTAGTTACTTTAGACTCTAGTCTGTGAGACCTAATATAAAATCAGTGACTCTTCTATAATGTTAGTTTATGAATCAGCCCTTGGAAAATACTAGCAAAGGCAAAGGCATCTGCTACAAAGCTGGCCAAAACACTAATAAACAGGAAAACTCATGTCTAAAATGCTATACATTTATTAGCTGCCTGAAGAGAATCTCTGCTGTTCTGAATTGCTGAGGGAAAAGTAAAATGACTGTGCAATAGCAAGAGTTGGGATGGACTAGGCTTGGTTGATGGGAACAGCCAATGTTTCGGGAACCAGGAAGGTGGGGAATCAGAAAGCTGAGAGAAGGATACCTGCCCTGAAATGTTAGTGACCAAAAGGGCATGATCAGGGATTGGGCCTGGGGAAAATAGTAGGCTGGACTCTCTGATTAAATAGATATGGGCAATGCAATTCACAGGCTCCCTGAGATTAAAAACTGATGGAAACAAACAGGCCATGGTAGCATTCAGAGAGGGAATTGCAAGTCATTGCATTAGAAAACAGAACCTTTTTTGGGAGGAGGGGGGAAGTGGAGGGGCACAGGAGAGGGCAGTATTAGGAATTGAACCTAGGGGTGTTCTACCTTTGAGCTACATCCCCAGCTGTTTTCATTTTTTATTTTTGAAACATGGTCTTGCTAGGTAGCTGAGGCTGGCGTTGAACCTACGATCCTCCTGTCTCAGCCTCCCAAGTACTGAGATTATAGGCATATGCTACCATGCCCAGTTGGAATGGCAAGAGCTGCAGCTCCAAAACTTTCTCTCTCCTGTCTTAAAGTCCGTTTCTCTGTATTCAGCCTTGTGATGGCAAAATTATGAATGACTAGCTGTTCCTTAATGTTCAGATTCCCCATTCATGCTACCCATGGTATAGAATTATTACAGGGACCTGATCTTACAGTCCCTTTTGCTTGTAGGTAGAGGCATGAGACCAAGTTCAGAACAGTGGAATGTGGGGAAATAATTTATATTACTTCAAGGCCTGACCCCTAACCCCCTACTGACTCCTCCACTCTTTTTCTACCCTCTCTGCTAGCTAGATTTAGGTGACTTCAGAAATCATGCATAAGAGGCAACAAGGCTATCAATATAAGGCTCTGATGGACTCTGTGGAATAGAAAGTATCCCTGCTACCTCCAAACATATGAAACTACCAGCATACAGTTCTATTGTGTTAAGCCATCTAGATTTCAGAGTTCATTTATTATGGGAGGGAGCATTTACTTGACCAGTACAAGCAGAAAATGAGCATTGCTAAAATAAGGAAATAAGTTCCACTTGATAGAACAATCTGGAGAAGAATATGGGATCTACTGAGCCAGAATACATAAGACAGGTACTGCAGTTTGCAAATAAGTTACTATAGTCAATCTCAAATAAATTCTTAGGAAATCATGCTTTCAGAAATAAATTTTTACTTTTGTCATCATTTATTTTCAAATGAATCAACAAGAAGATTGCATTTTAGAAGCCTTAGGAAACAAATATCCAGAGGAGCAAAAGTAAAAACAAAACAAAATAAAAATAACCAAACATGAGCATATAAAATCCTCTTTGCTTAAAAAAAAAAAAAAAAAAGCCTAACTATTTACAGGGGAAAGGGGACAGGAAAAGGCCACTGGAAAACATGAGAACATAATTAGCCAAATCAATTATATAGTATAAAAAGGTCATTAGCAGCAGAAGATTGATACAGAAAACCACTCAATTTGGGTATCTACCTCCCTTCAAATCATGGTAGAACTGACTTAAAGAGTGACTTAATTTTTTTTAAATCTTTCACTTCAATTTTTTTCTTCATACAGGGCCATTGGGACACTGTAATTTATATTTCATTTTTCAGGTACTGGGATTCAAACTCAGGAATGTTCTACCATTGAGCTATACCCCAGCCCTATTAATTTTTATTTGAAGATAAGGTCTCCATAAGTTGCCCAGGCTGGCCTTGAACTCATAATTCCCTGCCTCAGCCTAATGAGTAGCTGGAATTACAGGCATGCACTGCCATGCCAGGCTTGGAATAATGTGATTTTTGAGGAAAAGTTTTCCTAGGTGAGATTGTGTGTTTGTATCTTTATGACCAAAAAAAAAAAAAAAAAGAAAGAAAGAAAGAAAAAAAACCAACAAAACAAACAAACAAACAAAAAAATACAAAGCACAAAATTATTCATAGACCATCTAGGTGGCACAAAATTCAGTTTTGTCATTAAAGACAATCTGCATTCACAAATAATCAGTCATAATTTATTAAACCACACTGGAGAAGATGACTTTGGAGCGTTAAAAAGAATTATGATGACACTAAAAATTATTGTCTTTTTCCAATATTGAAGCAATGTAGTATGGTGATTAACAATGTACACATTTCTGTTCATCCAGCACCATTCCAAATGTAAAAAGGCAAACTTGAGGTCTTCCTCTTTTAGCCTCCCGAGTAACTGGGATTACAGCTATGTGCCACCACTACTGGATTAGAACCAGAAATAATGAGTGCAATACATATTTTGGACAAAGGATCATATTCAGGATACATAAAGACTTCTAAAAGTCAGTGAACAAAAAATAAATAAGCCAAAAGAAAACTGGGCAAAAGATTTGAACCAGGTACTCAATAATTTGTTCAACATTATTAGCTGTCAGAGAAGTACAAATCAAAACCACAATATGATATTAGTATCTAGCAGGATGGCCTAAGATAAAAAGGCAAACAATACCAAGTATAGGTGAGGATATAGAATAATTAAACTCTCATGCACTGCTGGTGAAGGTATAAATTGGTACAGTTTAAAAATTGTTTGCTGTTCCTAATAAAATGAGCATATGCATGCCCTATAATCCAGCAATTACATTTAATGTGTATGTATATAGGCCCTGCCATGTTCCATATTATAAATATTATCAAAAAGCCATTCACCTAGCCAGGCACAATGGCACATGTCTGCAATCCCAATACTTGGGAAGCTGAGACAGGAGGATCAGAGACTTGAGGCCAGCCTAAGCAATGCAGCAAGACCCTGTGTTTCAATATAAAATATAAAAAGTTCTGGGGGTGGGTATAGCTCAGTGGTAGAATGCCCCTGGGTTCAATCCCCGGTACCATACACACACAAAAATGTGTGTGTGTGTATGTGAACAGAATAGCGTACATATGTACAAAATACGTGAATAAGAATATTTACAGTAGAATTACTTTTATAGTTTCAATCTGAAAAATACCCAAATTTCTCTCAATAGTAGAATGAATAAATTATAGTATGATTGTGTATTAGAATGCAACAATAAAAATAAAATACTATATACAATAACGTGGTTAACTTTCATAATTATAATATTGATGAAAGAAGCTAGAATTGAAAGAAAAAATATTGTATTATTCAACTTATAAAAAGTACATAAAGGAGCAAAATTAATTAATGTATGGTGTTAGGAGTTAGGATAGTCGTAACCTCTGGGATAGGTGGATAATAGTTGGCAGAGGCACAAAGATCTGGTAGTGTTTCCCAAATGGGTTTGCTTTGTGAGAATTTGCCGAGCTGCACACTTATGATTTGTGTACTTTTCTCCACGTTTCCCTTTAGTAAAAAGTGTAGGGGAAACAGTGTGGTCTCTGATGTCAGATTGCCTGATTTCATGTTATAGCTTTGCTCTTTACTTATTAATTACTCCTTAATTTTTCTTTGTCTCAGGCCACTCATCTGTAGAATTGGGATTATAAGATTGTCTCCCTTATAGACTGTTAGGGGGATAAATGTGACAGTATACAGGAAGCTCATAGCAAAGTACAGGGCACATGTTTAACATTCAACAAATGTCAGCTATTGTCATTATTATCATTAACTCTCTGGAAGACTATTTGATAAATATTATCTTACAATGTCACTGGATCCAAGGCAAGAATAATTAGAATAACACAGAAAACCATCTGATATTTTTATTTTGCTTTATTATTTTTTGACTTCTTAACCTTTAAACTAGGGAGTTTCTCAGAAAAAACAACATGGACAACTCCCAAGGCAAAAGAAAGTTCATTTGAAAACCATGGTGTAGGCCCAACTAATATAAATATTATTGCTTCAAAGGACATCTGTAAGTAGGTAAAGTGCCTGAGAAGAAAAAAAAAATATCAGGTTTCAATTATGTAAGTCATGAATTCTTATTTTTAAAAGAGTCTGTCATACAATGCTCACACCTCAAGATGGTAGGAATTAGCCAATTTATCCTTGTGTGCAATGGGGCATGATTTTTATAGTATATATTTTATTAATTAATAACATTTAAAACTTTTACCCTCTGCTGTACTATTTTCTACTTCAGTATATAATCCAATATTTAAAATAGTCTCTCCTATACTTTCGTGCAACATTTGATCTCATGTATACACAAATTCATCCTGTGTTTGTTTTTATATACAAAATTGGGTCAGAAAATTAAATGCCAACCACCAATATTAGGTTAGGAAATTTAAACCAGAACTGGGGACTTTTCCAATATTGGTACTTGATTTAGTACTTTTAACTAACAGATCCACCCCAAGAACTCTTGAAATTCTGGTTTCCATATTCAAAGTTAGCAAATACAGTGGTAAGTTTTGATGCTAGCCAAGAGAATCCTAGAGAAGAAAAAGCTTTTAGGCTTCATGCAGTTCTGTCTTCCATCATCTGCACTGTGTGACAACTGTGTTTGCTTCAAGAGAGTTTATGGTTATCAGTTATCATTTTTCATTTGCAATCAGTTCTCATTTTGTAAGCCGAAAGCTTCAACGGGGAGAGGCTATGTCTGTGCTGTTAATTATTGTATTACCAGTGATTATGACAGTGCCTGGAACATAGTGTAGAATAGATGTTTCTTATATAAACAAATGAGTGTAAGAATGGAAACCATTGGATAAAATTCTGAAACAGCACAAAGCACAAGTCAAAAATCCATTAAAAATATAAAACCATAATAATTAGGATTATGAGTTAAGATTAGTTTGTATAGTCTGAAGCTTTAATTGTAGGGAAAAAAATGAAGAAAATTACTTTGAACAGTTCACAGATGGTGCTTTCTTTTTTTTTTTTTTTTTGCGGTACTGGGGATTGAACTCAGAGGCATTCTACCTCCCAGCTACACCCCCAGCCCTATTTTTTATTCTTTATTTTGAAACCGAGTCTCACTAAGTTGCAGAGTGCCTCACTAGGTAGCTGAGGCTGGCCGCGAACCCAGATCCTCTGGTCTCAGCCTCCCGAATGCTGGGATTACAAGCGTGCGCCACCACGCCCGGCTACAGATGGTGCTTTCTTCACCCTCTCAGCTCAATCAATCTAGCACTCTTATTTACTTATTTATTTACTCACTTATTGTGTGTGTGTGTGTGTGTGTGTGTGTGTGTGTGTGTGTGTACTGGCAATTGAACCCAGGGACATTCTGCCTCTGAGCTACAGCTTCAGCCCTATTTTATTTTTTATTTGGAAACAAGGTCTAATTAATTTGCTATCCTCTATTTCAGCCTCCCAAGAACTGGGGTTACAGGCATGTTCCACTACTCTGATCTCTTTAATGTGACTCAAGTGATAGACTCGATGTGAAATGGTCTACCAAAAGCAAATGACCTTGGTGTTCCCTAAAGAAGAGCCACAGGCACCTTTGGCCATCTATCACCAAGTGTGGTGGTGATGGTGTGGACAAATACAGGAAGGATGGCCTCACAAAAAGTGGTCCCAGGGTGGGCTCTGGTAGCATGGGACAAGGAGTAGCCAAGACCCCTGAATGAGGTTCCTTTAGAAGTACATGTCCATAGCCAGATATGGTGGCATGCACCTGTAATCTCAGTACTTGGGAGGCTAAGAAAGGAGAACCACAAGTTCAAGGACAGCCTCAGCAGCATACCAAGACTCTCAGCAACCTAGTGAGACCCTGTTTCAAAACAAAGAATACAAAGGGCTGGGACTGTAGCTCAGAGGTAGAATGTTGCTGGGTTCAACCCCTAACACCACAGAAGGAAAAAAGAAAGAGAGGGAGGGAGGGAGGGAGAAGGGAGAGAAAGAAAGAAAGAAAGAAAGAGAGAGAGAAAGAAAGAAAGAAAGACTATTTTCCACAGCAGGGAAATATAAGCATGCACATCAGAAAGATTTTCTGAACATGATCTATATGATATTTTTTAAAAATTAGAATATCTCAACTATCTTGGTTTCTGCAATATTTTGGTTAATCAAGTTTTTCTAGTATTGAACTTTAAAAATAATTTCAAAAATGTATTATGACACAAGTTCTTCTGATGCTTCAGGTATCCCACTATTCCAACAATATAAAGTTACTTATACCCAGGTCTTCTATTTATTTATTTATTTATTTATTTATTTATTTATTTATTTATTTATTTATTTATTGTGGTACTGGGGATTGAACTCGGGGGCATTCTACCTCCAAGCTATACCCCCACCCCTATTTTTTATTCTTTATTTTGAAACAGGGTCTCACTAAGTTATGGAGTGCCTCACTAGGTAGCTGAGGCTGGCCGCTAACCCAGATCCTCCAGTCTCAGCCTCCCAAATGCTGGGATTACAAGCGTGCGCCACCACGCCCAGCTCCAGGTCTTCTTTTTATTTCCCCCACCTCCTACTCCACTTTGAAGAGAGAACAGAGCATCTTTCAAACACATGCAAAAATTTAGTCCAAGCCAGAGCATTGTGGGGCACACCTGGAATCCCAGTACTTGAGAGGCTAAGACAAGAGGATCACAGGTTGGATGCCAGCCAATGCAACTTAGCAACACCCTATTTCAAAATAAAAAATTTAAAGGGCTGGGGGTATAGCTCAGTGGCAGTGTGTCTCTAGGTTTAATTCTCAGTATCACACGTATGAAAAATTTAGTCCAAAGTATTATCATTTTTAAAATCTGTTGGTGCATATCTTTTCCCTCCATGAATCTTGATACACAGTATTTTCAACTAGCTATCAAGGTCACAGTGGTACATGTTTCCAAAATTCTAAAATTTCTCAAACACTTGAATTTTATTATTAACAACAAATACAACAACAAATACAAGCTCACTTTATATTTGAGAAAACATCTACTAAATACCAATGTCTGATGATAATACTTTATGTACTACACTTTTGAGTAAAAATGATGGTCCATGAAAAAAAAAAGGGAGGGGGGTATTTCAGCTTTTAACTCAAACAATTGCATGAGTATTTATTTTTCCTTGAGATAGTCATCATGCTTTGAAATGAAAAAAAATTGTATGCATACTTTCATCTTATCATGCAGATAATTAAAAAGACATACGTTCAATGGCCAAATTTAGTAACTTTAATATTTTTTTACTTCTTTCTTGTGTGTGTGGTACTGGAGATTGAACCTAGGAGCATTCTACCTCTGAGGTACACATGCAGCCCTATTTTTAATTTGAAACAGGGTCTCGCTAGATTGCTGAAAGTCTTACTAGCTGAGGCTGTCCTCAAACCTTCGATCCTCCTGTCTCAGCCTCCCAAGTACTGGGATTACAGATGTGTGCTACCGCATCCAGCTTTCTTTCTTTTTTCCTTCTTCATCAGGATAATTCTTAAGTGAAACTGCCTGTGCTTTTTTTAACTTCAAGTGTGAGGTGATAAAGACTACAATAACTACTATTACAATGCCATGCCACTGAAAATTCCAGCATAGTTGTTCCAGGCCAGATCAAGAGGTTTAAAAACCGACTTGACATTTTGAGTATTTTATTATGCCTGTTAACTCATTTACATAAAGTAAAATCTTCTCTGGTTGGTGCTGATACTGGACAAATATAAAAAAAAACTCACATTTTTAAGATTCATCAATTTGAGGCAAAAGTATAATTTGATAAAGAGAGGGCAACTCAGTCTTCTCATTTCCAGCTAACTCTTTATTCTGTGGGTTACTGCCTTCATCAGAAGGTGGCAGGACCATGAATTCATTTGCAACTTTTCATCCAGCAGGCATTTAGCAATTCAACTGTGCAGGGCCTTATTGACTCTCAGCTGTTGTGTGTACTTCTCCAGCTAATGCAACATGATGATTTACACTGTAAGATTCCTCAGGAGATATTTTGTTGTTGTTTCTGGTTCAAAAAGCTGTGGCAAACAATTTGGGGGTTTCCAAATGTTCAGTTTCTTTTTCTTTAAATTCAGTTTGAGTCTCCAAATGAGGCTGCAACTTAACTTGAACCCAAAAAAATGTTTTTAATGTTCCATAGTGAACACATATAAGATATACTGTCATCATCTATAACACTAAGAGAATGATAGCTTTATCAAACTTTATTCTTTGTTTTTTTGTTACAAAATTTCCCAGTATCTTTGGCATAGAGTTCCCCCTCTTTTTGAGTGAGAGAGCTCTCTGATATGCAGTTTTATCTTTTTCAGTATCTGAAGTCATAGATGGTACAACTCTGAATTAAATAAGAAAGTCCTTCAATTTCTCTCTTCAAAAAATTATGGTAAAGTACACATTACAGAAAACTTACTGTTTTAGCCATTTTTAAGCATTCAATTCAGTGACATTAAGTACTTTCACATTGTTGTACAACCATCGCCATTTTCCATCTCCAGAATTCTTTTCATCTTGTAAAACTGAAACTCTGTACCTTTTAAAAAATAACTCCCAGCCAGGTGTGGTGGCACACACTTGTAATCCCAGTACTTGGGAGCCTGAGACAGAAGGACCACAGGTTGTCTGCCAGCCTCAGGACCTTAGTGAGGCCCTCTGCAACTTAGTGAGAGCCTATTTCTAAATAAAATAGGGCTGGGAGTGTAGATCAGAGGTAAAATGCCCCTGGGTCCCATCCCCTCCCCCCACTCAACCACCCCTAGTCCTTTTCCCCTCTACCTTCTGGCAACCACTTTCTATGAATTTCTCTACTATAGATATCTAAGTTGACCATATAGTGTTTGCCTTTTTATGGATGGCTTATTTCACTTAGCATAATTTTTCTAAGGTTCTTCTATTGTATACCATGTATCAGATTTCCTGCACTTTAAAAGTAAAATAATATTCCTTTATGTATATATACCACATTAAAAATCCATTCATCAAGCTGGGCGAGGTGGCGTACACTTGTAATCCCAGCATTTGGGAGTCTGAGACCGGAGGATCTGGGTTCGTGGCCAGCCTCAGCTACCTAGTGAGGCACTCTGCAACTTAGTGAGACCCGGTTTCAAAATAAAGAATAAAAAATAGGGCTGGGGGTATAGCTTGGAGGTAGAATGCCTCTGAGTTCAATCCCCAGGACTGCAAAAAAAAAAAAAAAAAAAATCCATTCATCAGCCAAGCATGATGGTGCACACCTATAATTCCAGTATCTGGGAGGCTGAGACAGGAGGATCAGTTTAGAAGCCAGCCTCAGCAACTTAGGAAGGTCCTCTGCAATCTAGTAAGATCCTATTTCAAAATAAAAATAAAATAGGCCTGGGGTGTAACTCAGAGGTAGAACATCCTGAGTTCAATCCATAGTACAAATAAAATAAATATAAAGAATAATTAACACCCTGTCCTGTCATATGCTTTCTCTTAGTTATCCTATTATGTTTAGATTTTTATATATATGGCCAACCTTGTGTGTGTGTGTGTGTGTGTGTGTGTGTGTGTGTGTGTGTGTGTGTGTGTTACTAGATACTGAACCAAGGGGCGCCCTACTACTTAGCTACACAACAGCCCTTTTTATTTGAGGGTCTTGCTAAATTGCTGAGGCTGGCCTTGAGCTTGTGATCCTCCTGTCACAGCCTCCCTAGTAACTTGCATTATTGGCATGTGTCACTGTGCCTAGCTATGATATACTTTTGATACAAATAATTTTAATTTCAGCAAGACAAATCTATTGATTTTTTTTCTTTTATAGCTTCTTAACCCTTTGACTTAAGAATGTTTTTTCTTAATATCCTATATCATATAAAATACTCTTAAATTTTCTTCTAATGTCTTACAGTTCTGTTTACATTTGCATCTGTAATTCACTTAGATTGGGGCGTGTTGTATATTTACACAATGAAGTGGGAGTTTAAATTTGTTTTCTTCTAGCTGGATAGCCAACTATACAAGTATTATTTGTTAAAGTCTCATTCTTTTCTGACTGGTATAGAAATGTCATCTTTCTTCTGTCTGAGATTACTAGAAACATATAATTTTGATATTCTTCAATACACATTTTCACTTCAATAGTACCTAGAAGAGAACAGAGCAGTCATATCACTCTGAGGAAACAAGTGATACTAAGTTGACATGATAGTTATGTGAAGCAAGTGCCGATCCACCAAAGATTAGTGTAAGATTACCAGAGGCTTTGTGTACTGTTTCTTTGAATAACACAGAAAGGGAAAAGAACAAAATTCTGACTCCTAATGGTGTAATAAACAACGGTGACTTTCATGTTAGAGTTGACTATCAGCATTTTAGAAAGGGAAGAATTATTGCTCAGTAGAATTCCATTTGTAATCCATTCATCTGTTGATGGAAACATAGGTTGGTTCCATAATTTGGCTATTGTGAATTGTGCTGCCATGAACATGGGTATGCATATATTACTGTAGTTCTCTAGTTTCAACCCCTTTGGAAAGATACCCAGGAGTGGTATAAGTGGATCATATAGTGGATCCATTCCCAGTTTTCTGAGGAGTCTCCACACTGATCTCCATAGCGGCTGAACTAATTTGCAATCCTACCAACAGTGTAGAAGAGTTCCAATTTCCCCACATCCTTGCCAACATTTATTGTTTTTTGACTTCTTGAAGGTTCTCATTCAATAAAAACATATTAAAAAAAGAAAGGGAAGAATTATAACCAAAATATATGGGAAGGAAAAAATTATAGCCAAAATGTGTGGAATGACATAAGTTCTCAGCTAAGGAAAAATTTTAGGTTGTTTGCTACTTAAAAAACAGAATTCCAGAGCCAGGCGTGGTGGCGCACGCTTGTAATCTCAGCATTCGGGAGGCTGAGACTGGAGGATCCGGGTTCGCGGTCAGCCTCAGCTACCTAGTAAGGCACTCTGCAACTTAGTGAGACTCAGTTTCAAAATAAAGAATAAAAAATAGGGCTGGGGGTGTAGCTCGGAGGTAGAATGCCCCTGGGTTCAATCCCCAATACCACAAAAAAACCAAAAACAAAAACAAAAAAACCCCAGAATTCCAATTTTTTGAAAGAAAAAGTAGATAAAGTAACACATAAAAATTTCTCCTTATCAAAATAATGATCTAGGTTTTGGTCCTGCGTCCATTAATTTTTAGCCATATAACTTTATATAAATTATTTAGCTTTTCTGAATTATGCAAATTATGTAGCTTTCTTGAAACTCAGTCCTAATTTTATGATAATTTGTGATGAATATACTTGTAATATCATTAATAAAACCTCCCTGTGCTAAATCAGTGATCATAAATGTTAGGTAATATAGTTTACCATGCTGTTCTTTATAAGCCCTTACCATTGGACATTCCGATCCAACAATGAGCTAACTATGCCACCTCCTACATCACTGTGCAGAGGCAAGCAAGTGCTGACAGCACTACCCACACAATTCAAGGACAGGACGGGAAATTAAACTCTAAATATTTCCCTCAATTGTTCGGCTACTACTAGAGAAGCAATTGCCTTGCCAGCATAGTGATCACTCTTGGAAGCAATGTACACTGAATTGACCCAGTATGAAGGAACAACCCTTTCAAGGAAATCCCTAGGGATGGATTATTTTCCTAACAAATAGAGACCAATGAATGAACTGTCTGGTAGAGCAAAAACTTGGAAATTGTAGTTTATAGGGATGTGTGCAAATCTCAGCATAGTAGGTCCTTGCCTAGGTATCTGAGGATAGCATGACTAAAAGCATATTGTTTTGTGAGCGAAAATGTGAAGATATGTATGTATCCTGAAATGGAACAATCTTGAATGTTGATGTCATTCTTTTTTTTTTTTTTTTTGTGGTACTGGGGATTGAGCCTAGGGGCATTTGACCTCCAAGCTACACCCTCAGCCCTATTTTATTTTATTATTTTTTAAATATTTGAAATAAGTTTTTGCTAAGTTGCTGAGGACCTTGCTAAGTTGCTAAGGCTGTCCTTGAAGCTGTGATCCTCTTGTCTCAGCCTCTCAAGTACTGGGATTACAGGCATGCACCGCCATGTCAGCTTTGATGCCATTTTTAAACAACATTCTCTTTTTAAAAAAACACACACACATGTTTCCTGCGAGTTGCATGAATGCAGCACTCTCTCTCTCTTTCATATGTTCTTGGCATGTTATTGAACTAATGCTATGAGGTTTTTTTTTTTTGTAATGTCTGAAGATAATAGCAACTTTCGAGCAATAGAAAGGAGAACTTAGTCCTTTGAGAGTGGTAATGATGGTCATTTAAAAATTATTTCTAAGCTTTATTCACAGCCAACAAGTATTGGTACAAACTGTGTGGTGGCAAATGAAGAACAAAATCTAAAATCAGACTCTTTTAGGGCTGTGCTGTTCTGTGGTCTGACAGAAAATGTTATTTATGTGTTGTATCATGCCAGTGTCATACATTGTCTCACAGGGATCATTTTTCGTGGCTATTCTTTTCATTTTTGGTGTTGCTTACAGAATTTGGGGGGAAAAGATCATTTGTGTATGGAAACTCCACTTTGTTTATGTAGCCTCCTCAGTTTTAGGTAGAATAAATGTCTATTTCTGCCAATCATAACATTTTCTTCCCATCACTTAAGCACTTTGCAATTTCCTATAAGCAGCTGCATATGTGCCCTTACTTTGTGATTTAGCAAGACTTGTGCACAGCAATTAAACCTGGCAGGCTGTATTTATATAATAAAGTGTTACTTAGCACTTACAATAACATCAGAGGGTAGGTAGGAGAGAAGAGTGTTAAAGTAACCTCTGGGGGAAAAATGAGGTTGGCAAAATATTTAAGAATTTTATTGTTAATATGTTTGGCTGGTTCCATATTTGCAAGAGAGGTTCCACTTGAGCTCCTATTTTTCATACAATTTAAGGAAAGCACAAAGAACTCCAGGCATTCTCACCTCTGTTGGAATTTTACTGAGATAGCTGAAGTCAGGAAGGGTCAGTGCCCCCATCCTGTACTGTTCAGAGGATGGTGCACAGAGGTTAGTTCATATGTTTTCTCCTGTACCTATCTGCTTTCAATAACCACCTCTGCTTTCAACATGGAAATCTTTTTTTTTTTTTTTTGTCTTGGAAAAGAAGACAGCTCAGGTAGGGACAGTTATTCTTTTACACATTTATTAGTCACAGACAAGGGAGTAACTATACTGGGCCCTGGAAGTCCCAGACGGAAAGTGACATCCAGCATGACATCAGAAAACAAGTGGGAGAATCATGAGGTCATATGTTGTAACTAACATAAAGGAGGGCCTTCTATCCTTTATCCTAAGGCATTTTCTTTTAGTAAAGCATGACTTCCAAAGGGAATATAATTTTGAGTTTTCCGCATCCTTAACTTTTTTTAATTAAATTATTTTTAAAGTTTCTGTAAAGGAAAGGAGCTACATTTCACACTACTAAGTAAAGCAAAACTTCCTAAAAAATGTGTATTACATTGTTGTCTCTTATAGGTCAGTTGTCTTAGTAGCAGATTGTGAGCTCTTTTCTCCACTTTTTGAAAACTCTGCCTAGTACATGGTCTCTTTACTCTCTCTCTCTCTCTCTCTCTCGGTTTTCCCTTCCTAGAGTGGATTGATTTTTTCTCATATACATTAATCTCCTCAGCGTCTGGAGATATCAATTCTCCAGCTCTACTCATTACCACAATTGTTAAAACAGAGGTCTAATCCTTATAACATCTTTTACAACCAAGACTGGTTCCTTCTTGGTACTAGGAAGAGGGCAAATGCTTCTATTTTAATAGTTTTGTCCTAGTCACATTGTGTTGGTTGGGTATATGTAATGAAACCCACAGTAGATTCCCCCTGGAAGATGGCCCCTTGTTTAGTAATGATAATCCACTAGATCAGGATGAGCCAGCACCAGGAAAGTTAAAACCTAAAGTTTGCCAATTGTGATCAAAAGTTATACAAAAGTATATAGCAACTTAACAGAAAACTCTGCTGTTACTTGAAAACATTTAAATCTATACCAGATTTTCAGATGTATAATGAAAGTATTACAATTAGGGAGAAACTAGAAAAATGTACAGTTTAGGTAAAAATGAGGCAATAATTGGAATTTTGCACTTAGTTTCATTGGCTGCCAACAATCCGAATGGTGCACAATGAAATCCATAAAACATGTTGCCAAATCTCTGGTCAATTGAAGCTGCTACGTTTCATTCTTCTCTGGTAAAAATGTCTTAATTTTGGCCATGTGATGTTATTTGTCCTCTGGTTTCTTGGAGACTAAAGGTCTCTTGTTAACTACACTAATAAATAGAGGAGGCAGCAAAGACACTCGAGGAAACCATCCAGCAACAACACCCACTGAGGTCACTGTGGTACTGATGACTGGTGACTGGGGGCCCCACTACAGGTTCAAGAATAAAAATAGTGGAGCTGTTTTAAGGTAAAAACTAACCTGTGGCTAGTTGGGAAGGAGAGGCAATGTGCCATAGTAAAGGGTGCTTTGCAATCACTTGGGGCCGTGTAGCCTCAGGCATATTTTACCTATCTTCTGTGAGCTTGTTGCCTCCTCATTAAACAGAATTGTGGGTTCAATCCTCAGCAACACACACACACACACACACACACACACACACACACACACATTTTCTCTCTCTCTCTCTCTCTCACACACACACACACACACACACACACACACACACACGCTCCCTTGTCTGTAAATTTTACCCATTTTATCACTTCCAAGGTTCCCTCTCCTTTCTGCCCCCCACATTTTAACATCTTGAAAATTGATTTTTTTTTTTTGCAGAACTGGGGGTTGAACCCAATGGGCATTCTACCTCTGAGCTATACCTCCAGCCCTATTTTTTATTCTTTATCTTGAAACAGGGTTTCACTAAGTTGCGGAGGGCCTCACTAAGTAGCTGAGACTGGCTGTGAACCTGGATCCTCCGGTCTCAGCCTCCCAAGTACTGGGATTACAAGTGTGCACCACCATACCTGGCTAAAATTAAGTATGTTTTATAATCAATAGGGACCCATTATAACTGTTGTTTTGATGTAGTTATCATTGCCTGTATATGTTAAATGTAAACAAAAAAAAATTGCTTCCATCAAAACTTTCAAGTGGGAATAGGAGGCTAGGAAGAAAATTTCAAATGCAGACAGTAATGGAACATTATTTTAACCCTTAAAGACTAAATGATGATAGTGAGGGGATGAAGAGATCATGAATCAGATGTATGTAGCAATATCTCCAAAGCTTAAGTCAAAGTCTGCTGACTCTGTGATCACTACAAAGCAGGCTGGAGGATAGTGGTTTAATTTGTGTGTGTGTGTGTGTGTGTGTGTGTGTGTGTGTGTGTGTGTTCTTTTAAGAAACATTGCATCATGAACACTGTTGATATACAGAAGACAGTATTGTATGAAAAAATACAAGTAACAATAATTCTTAGTGGGAAAGTAATTCAGAAAACTTGGCCTCTGAATATACAATAGGTTTAGGAAAACTTTAATCTATTTCACTTATTTTTCTCTTCATGTGTTCAGAAGAGTGATATATGATTTTTAAAAGTTAAGATAACTTTTATATTTCCTTCCCTAAGAAATATAAAAATGAACATTATAAGTGACACGAAAGCATTGCATTTCTATGGAAATACTTTTTTGCTGTCTTAGTCTCAAAATATTCCTATGTCTTAGTATTAAGTTGTCTTAGTTCAACAAGTTGTAGTTTATCAATACAAATCCACCTGTTTAACAAAAGCTTGTTGTTCCTGCCTAATATCAAGAGCTGGTGTTAGCAAACATTTGTGGGATGACTCTCTTGGTTTTACAAACAATGAAGATCGAAAAATACACTTGTGGAACTTGTTCATAATTATATGAACTTTGTAGCTTCTTCATAGGATTAATGTGGGAATTATAAATAATTTATAAGAATATCATAATGTATTTTCTGGTACAAGTAAATCCTCAATAAATATTAGTTATTAGGAGGGAGGTCACGGCGTGAAGGTGTAATGGCTACAATTACCGCCACAGCTTCTACAAGGTTGGAACTCTGGGTCTGAAGCCATGGCTTACTGCCAGCAGGAAGGGAAGGATCAAATCATGTTTGCGACCAAAGAAGACCACGAAACTAGCCGGGCGTGGTGGCGCACGCTTGTAATCCCAGCATTCGGGAGGCTGAGACTGGAGGATCCGGGTTCGCGGCCAGCCTCAGCTACTTAGTGAGGTCCTCCGCAACTTAGTGAGACTCGGTTTCAAAATAAAGAATAAAAAATAGGGCTGGGGGTGTAGCTCGGAGGTAGAACGCCCCTGAGTTCAATCCCCAGTACCGCAAAAAAAAAAAAAAAAGAAGACCACGAAACTCCCAGCAATGCTGAGCTGGTAACAGATGACCCCAACGATCCTTTTGAGGAACATGGTTTGATACTGCCTAATGGAGACATTAACTGGAACTGCCCAGGACTTGGGAAAATGGCCAGCAACCCCTGTGGGAAACAATTCAAGTCAGTGGCCTTTTCCTACTTCCACCATAGCACAGAGGAAATCAAGGGATTAGACTGTGTAGATCAGTTCCAGGCCATGCAGGAATGCATGCAAAAATACCTGGACTCTATCCCTAAGACAATGAGGAGGATGAGGAGAAGAAGCCAGCAGAAAGCATAGAAGCTGTACTCACTGAGGACACAGCAACCAAAGAAGAGGAGAGGTCAAGTTGATAAGGTCAAACCAAGGTGCTGGGCTTCAGTCCTTCCATGAAGAGTGGCATGGAACTTTTGTGGAAAGTCTTTAAATTGCCTCCGAGAAAATGTCTTTCCCTTTATTGTTCTGTGCACTGTAATGTACAAAATAACATTTCAGTGATCAGGGGTCTTGGCCCTTTCCATAAACATTGAAAAAAATGGGAGTTTGTAGGTGTTATGTCCTATATGAGCCCATCAGTGAATGCAGCTGCTACTTTCGAATTTTCTTTTCTTAGATTGTCTTGAATTTTGCCACTATGACATAATGTGCTGAATATTCTCAGCAACCAAAAACCATTATCTAGGAATGTTTGTTGTGAGTGAGCTGATTTGTTCTGATTCATTGTATCCCTTTTAGGATATTTTATTATTCTTCAGGAAATAGAAGCAAAAACCTCTTCCTTCTAAAGCATGGGAGTGGGACCATTCCTAATAGAAGAGGCCAGGTGATCAGATCTGTGTTTTTCAAGAACCATCTTGCCTTTGAGTCTAAGAGAGGGATACTGTACTTCATTCCTGATACATTTTGGTTTCCATGTTTGCACTGAGCTTCATGTTTTCTATGTTTATAAGGTAGAGATTTGGACTATCCAATTCCCAGTCCCTTTCAATGTGAAAGGAAAGGCTGTTTTGGGCTGTTCTGAAAGCCTGGGTTTGGGGCCCATGTTCTCACTGGTTCTCAAGTCTGATCAGATGCAATGTTCTTGAGAGGTTGTGATCTAAGTTGTCAGAGAAGCAGCCAAGAGAAGAAATAGTATGAATGAATTTCTCAATTAAAAGGAAATGTGATTTCTAAGAAAAAAAGTTAGTCATTATTATGAATAATAAAAGGCATAATTATATATATGCAAGTTATACGTATAACTTGGGGTAAATAAATCAGCTATACACTTGTATAAGAAGGATGTTAAATTGATTTGTCCAAACCTTTTAGTTTGCTAAGCTAGAGCCAGGACTCAAACTGAGTTCTCTTGATTCAATTTGTTGTCATGTTTCTTCATTTGCTAAGTGTCTACTACCTGCAGGCCACCTCACCAAATCTCTGATATGGAAAATATCTATAGTGTAGTCACATGACATGTTCATGTGCCTTACCCCTGTTCAGTTACTGCCCTGGGAAACATGGGAGTGAGCACAAGAGAACAATTTACACAGAAAGGCTGGTTTGTCTTCCTTTCTACCAACAAGCACATCAGGAGTGAGTGTGAGATGGGTACTGTGAATCCTCTTTTCCTCAATAGTTTCAGTTCTCAAGTGCTTCTCATGACATGAGCATCTCCCCTTGCTGAGGGTGATCATTGCCTCTAAAGGTCATTTTTCTTACAGCATGGCTCTTAAACACAAGACAACTGCTTTACTGAGTGTTGAACAGGAAGACAACAATCTGTTCTAATGTAAGAACAGCAATCAGCTGTGTTGAACTTAACTAAGAGTTATAAATCAAATGTACTCACATTTGCTTGTTCATATGTTTATATAAACACTTCATACAGTACTTCATAGGCCAACATATTTAAGGGATTCTTAAGGATAATTTTGACTATATTCTTAAAATCTCAGAACTTGGGGTGAATAGAGAAGAGCACAATAATGGGTTTGTGGGTGAGGGATTGACAAGATGGACCAGAGAGGAGAAAGACTGAGCAGGGGTTTTCTTAGGAGACTAGCACAATACTTCAAGCACATCATAGCAAGAGCAATAATCAGGATGGTGCCCTTGCATTAATTAGGAAAGATAGGGAAAAGGGACAAGTGCGGGACATTTGAAGGAGGCAAAAACAACTAGTTGGGCATGACTAGTCATGGAATATTCTAGAGAAAGAGAAGTTAAATCTTTGATTTTTCTAGTTTGTTAGATTAGGGCAATTATTAGAATAAAGGTGACAACTGAAATAGGAAACATGTAATATGAATCATTTTATCAGTTTAAGGGAAGTTTGGGATGCCCAAATTATGGGGTCAGTTATGGATAAATTGAGTTGGAAATACTACAGATGAAGATGATGGTGGAGTGATTGCGGTGGAGACATCTAGTAGGCAGAAAATATGAGATTTATGTTTGTCAGGCTCTAGGGCTTGGTATTTTGATCTAGCGAAGATACAACTTGTCTTTACTAGGCTAAGAAATATAAAATGTGATAGTATTAAAATTTAATATCCCAAATTACATTGGCTTCAGCTCCACTGACTCATTGCCCAACCACCGCTCCACCCTATCTTTTTCTTTGTTCCTCAGAAAGCAGAGCCTGGGGCCAAAGCTTGTGTGAGTACCTCTTTGTTAGGGACTGCTAGCCTGGCCTGGGTATGGATGAGGGGAATGGGAGTGAGGCAGCAAAGGTGAGGAGCCAACATAAAAGCAAGCTAATGAGACTGCCACCCTTTGGTGTCCAGGAGATTGATTACTCAGTCCTCTAACAAGCCATATAAATAACTAGTTCTCAGGAGAACCTAGTGGGAGGAAGTGGGTTGAAATTATTCCCTGGTTCCATTTCACATGGGTCAAAGGTTTGCACTGTGGAATAATAACTCCCTTACACTTCCAGGTGGCACTTGCATAGGTACTGCGGGGGTCTCATGGCTTCCAAAGCCACGGTATCAATAAGGAAGCCATGGGGTGAGGGACAACGTGTGGCAAGCGGGGCACTGGGTGAAGGACTTTTGGATTCTATCCTCTAGACTCAGGGTTGGTCACCACAGCAATGTTTGGGTGAGAACAAATTGCTAGAGGCTCCAAAGATAGAGAAGATCAAGAGAATCTGAGGGGTGAATCTCCAATCAAATGTGTCAAAATAAATCTGAGAGCCTCCACCCCTGCCCCAAGGATGCCTGATACGGGCCCACAAACCAGTCTGCCCACTTCCTCTACCATGATCGCTCCAGCTTGGCTCCCCAGCTGCTACTGTTGCCCTGAGTTGCAAGAAAATGGTGCTGCCTCCACTGGCAGCCATCCTCAGGAAACGGTGGTGTCTGAGCCAAGCTTGTGGTTCCTGCTGCTGCCAAAGCCAGTACTTCTGGGTGTCAGAATTGTTCTGGGTAAGTGTGGAGGTTGGGAAGAGAGATGGGCAGAAAAACCTGACCTACAACCTCTTGCCACACTTTGTCACCAGCCCTTGGCTCTTACTGGTTCCATAAAGTTCCATCAGAAGTTTCTTCTTCACCTCCTTTCTACCTCTCATCCTCTTCAAGCTATCCCTCACTCGGTCACATGTAAAAACCCCAAGTGTCCTGCAGGGGCAGCAACTATAAACTCAAATACTCATTAGCAAGTACACTTCTCTTCCCTCAACTCCTCACCTCCACCAAAAGTAAACAAACACCACCAACCAACAAATAACAAAACTATCCCCCTACCCCAAAGCAACTCAAAAAACCAGAAGCAGCTCAGAGATTGTTTTAGTGAACAGGGATGCCGGGATTTCTGTGGAACTTGGCACACTGAATACCTGGGCTCAGGTTAGGACACTTCTGTTTCTCCCAGTACCATGGGAGCCTACTTCTACTTGTGTAACCACAAGGGCCTATTCCAGTGACCACCTTACCCACAAATAACAGTCATATGCTGAGATTTAATTAAAGTCACTAAAGAGAAAACTACACAGAAAGAGAATACTTGAAGTTAAATATTACTTGAATTAATAGATAAAGGTCTTTGCCTAGATTTTCTGAAAATCTAGGCTTGCAGCAGGAAAATTATCTGGGAATTTGATTCCAGGGAATAGGAATTAGAATTGCATGAGAATAAGGAAGGAGGAAACACCACCTCAAGGGCCCACTATTGAACTGTTTCCTACTAGGCACTGCTGGAGTTTTTGTCTTAGATCCTTGTGAGAAGTCATGTGAAATGAGGGTCAGAACCATCCATCGAAGAGCTGACAGGGAGAAGGAAACTTTGATTCACTGCCTCATGCCCCCCATTGGTCAAGGATGGCCTCAGGGGCATGGGTTTACCTGCATGTTTATATTGCAGGATTCCTGCATGTGATCCAGTAGGAAAGCCTGTGATGGCAAGTAAGGGACCCACAGTGAGGTGTGGTAGGTTGCACCAGTGTGAAGCTGGTTGTGATGGTTTAGACATGTTTCATCTCCTAAAGTTTCTTGTGTTGGAAGTTTGTTCCCCAGTGGGGTGGATCTTTAAAAGGTGGAATCTAGTGGAAGATGATTAGGTCATGGGGCACTGCTCTAGGAAGAGACTATTCTTGTAGGACCAGGTTAGTTCCCCCATGGGTAATTATAAAAGAGTGAGTCTGGCTTCTGCCTATTCTGTTGATCACTTGCTTGTACTTATGCCCATCTGCTCATGGCCTTTTTCCTTTCAATTTCTCTGCCATGTTGTGATGTAGCTGGTGTTCACCAGGACACTACTCATGCTGTTCGAACCCTTCAACCACATTCTAGTCAAATAAACCCTCTCCCTTTATAAGTTATCTCACCTCAGGTATTTTGTTATAGCAACACAAAATGGGCCCAGACACTGCTGATATTTGTGAAGATAAGGTCATCACAACATTGGTTGGAGGAAGAAGTGGGATTAAAAGGATCTGAGTGTTACACAAAGGTATCTGACCCAATGAAAAATTTCCCATGGAGCAAGGAAAAGAACAAGACCCAAGAAAACATATACTTGGGAAGCTAGAGGAAAGGTAGGAGAAGACCTCAAAAGATAAGAGGAAAATCATTATCATAGTAATAACAATAGTAAAAATAGTCATTATAGGCATAGTATGGGCAGCAGTAATAGTGATAATAGTAGCAGCAAGCATTGTATAAATGTGGGCTATGAGGCAGGCACTATTATAAGCTCTTTACATTTATTAACTCATTAAATACAATCCTGTGAGGTGGGCACAGTTACTATCCCCACTCTGTACAGGAAGACATCAAATTACTGAGAGCTTAAAGTCCACAACTCATAACTGATGGAGACAGGTTTTGACTACAGAGCCTGTGCTCTTAACCACTTTACCCTGCTGACCCAAGAGAAGGGAATGAAAACAAAGGGAAGACCATCTGCGTTGTGACCAAGGGGTATCTGTTCACTTTTAAGAATGTAGTTTGAGATGAGTAGTGAGCCAGAACACAAGCTGCAAGAGAAGGGATGAAGTGCAGCCCAGGTCAGTTTCTGGATACATTTGCCAGTGAGGAGGGTTGGTGTTTTATTTTAGTGTAAGATCCCCATGTCCTGATTTCCTAATAGACGAGAGGGATCCAGGATTTAGGGATGAAAAAGGCAATCAGCAGGAATCTCTCAAGTATAGACAGTGCTCCTCAAGGGGTGTTCCTAGGGCCAATGGCCATCAAAGAAAGGTTAAGAAGCAATACAAGCCCCACTAGACACTGAGGAAGCCTTTGGAGACGCAAATAATGAGCAGATTTTCATCCTCATTCCTTGCCATTTCGGACTTCCCACAAAATGGCAGAAAGGGACACATTCTCTTGCCAACCTTCTCCTTTCCCTCCCCCACCTCATTATCTGATCACAGTCATTATACTACATTTTCTGTGCCTTTGGAGAGAAAAGCCAGCTCTTCAAACCATAACATTGGCAACAGTTTTCTTCCTACAGTTTGTAAAAATTAAATCACAAATCAAAAGAATATGAGTCAAACATGCCACAGCCATTTGGATTTACATGAAAGGGAAGCCATCAACACCTCCCTATCTTGGCTGATGAATGTATCTGATATTTCAGACTTATTTCTTGGTTCTTTCATGACCACAAGACCAAAACTAATCAGTCCAATTAGACAAACTTCCAGATTATAGCTCTGAAGTCAACTCAACAAGTAACATATCCAACAACATAATTTGCCAAGTATAATCCTGAGGATGCAGTTGTGGGGAGTTGAGGGGGAGGAGATGGTTTCTGATTTATCACAGCAGTCCTATTATAGTCTGAGTACAAAACAAAAAGTGAGAAATAAAGTTAGATTTGGGGAATTGAAACTACTTACCATCATGTTTTCCTGATATTAAAAAAAACAACAACAAAAAACTGGTTGACAATAACATCCAGGAAAAAGCCCTCAAACTAGTTGAAAAATATCAACAACACATTCCAAAGAAACTAGTTAAATGTAAAATAAAATAAAATAAAATTCAATGATAACTAGAAGACTATATAGATAAATATTTATCTGATTACAATGGCAGGATGGTCTTTTGTAGCATGGAAACCAAAAATATATAAAGAAGTAGATGAATAGACTTTACAATGAGTACTTAATTTGTATGTACTCCACAGAAACCATCATAAACAAAATCAAGACCCAAGACAAATGGAAAATATATATGTAACACATGTGATAGCCCAAACATTTATACCCTGAGCTATAGTTATAACTGATTATATTGGCATATAATTCACACCAGTTTGCCCATTTAAATTGTATGATTGTCTTTAATATATCCAAAGAATTGTGCAACCGTCACAATTTATTTTTGTATTTAGTATACTACACTTTTTAAAAAATATGCTTTTAGCTGGATATAATGGTGCACACCTGTAATCATGGTACTTGGGAGGCTGATCTAGGAGGATCACAGGTTCGAGGAGAGCCTCAGCAAGTAGACTCCCATCAGCCTAGTGAGACCCTGTTCCAAAATAAAAATAAAATAGGGCTGGGGTGTAGCTAGGAGATAGAATGCCTCTGGGTTCAGTCCTAGAAGCAATTGGTGCATTGTAGTTATAAATCATAGTGAAGTTCTAAGTGATAAAAACATACATGTAGATTCCCTCAGATCTCGTTCTCTTAGCCCCCTCCCCATTCAGGTTAGTGAGATTGGTACCTCAAGAAGAAACCTTTGTACCCATCAGAAGTCACCCAAACTTCTTCCCAATCCCACAGCTCTCAAGTATTTCCGCTTTCTGTCTTCATATATTTGCCAAATGAGGACATTTCATATAAATAGAATAGTATAAAAAGTTCTATTTTGTGACTGGCTTCTTTCATACTGGGGTGAGTATACAACCCTCTTGTAGGATATTTGAGGAATGCATATTGATAATGTTAAGGATGTGTATAGTGTTTATCCAATAATTTTTATTTCGGAATTTATCCTAAGGAAATAATCAGTAGAAAAAATGGAAAGAATTTAAATGCTCAACACTATATAGTAAACAGATAAATTCTTATCCATACAATGGAATATCATGCCACATAAAGAATCAATTGCTGAGACATGCAAGGTCACAGAAAAATGCTTGTGATATATTATTAAGTGAAATAAGCATGTATGATATAATTTCAATTTTGTCCAAAATTTATATATCTACATGTAGAGATAGATAGATTGATCAATCAATAGATCTCCTTAGTTTATTGCTAGATGTGGTTTATTGCTAGATGAGGAAATGTGAATTCAAGTGATTTGTTTTCTTCTCTATAATACTTTGTATGTATGGGGTGAAAGGAAATTTTCCCTCTGCCCTCTGAAGATTCACTGGAATAAACTGTCAAAGCTAGATTAACTGGAGAAAGGACACACAAATTTAATATGTACACAAAGACAATCATATAATTTAATTACTGCCTAGCCCAATGTGATTAAAAAACTTACATATCCTTTTTTCTATGGGGGAGGAGAACAATGGGGAATGTAGACAATTTTTTTGTCTATTTTTAATTTTTTTTAATTTTTTATTTTTTATAATTGCACATACGTTGTCAGCAGGCATCTTTGTTAGGTACAAATTGAAAACGACATATGTGCTTACATTTCTCATTTGTCCCCTTCCCCCAATTCCCACCCCACTCCCTCGCCCTCCCTCCCTCTCAAGTTCAATTTAGTGAGTAACCTTGATGTACATTAGGGTGTCCCCACCCCCTCTACCCCCCATCCATCCCTTTCAGTTAAATCAACTTCTTTGTTTATCGAAGGTCTCTCCTTTTCCATCTGAAGACCCTCTTATGTCCCATCTTCTCCCTAGCATCCGCATATTAGGGAGAACATATGCTTCCTTACTCTTTGTGACTGGCTAATCTCACTTAACATAATGTTTTCCAGTTGCCTCCATTTCCCTGCAAAGAACATGATTTTGTTCTTCTTTATGGCTGAGTAAAATTCCATTGTGTACATATCCCATAAGTTTTGTAATCCATTTGTCTGTTGATGGACATTTTGGCTGCTTCCATAGTTTGGCTATTGTGAATTGTGCAGCTATAAACATAGATACACATGCATTGGTCTGATAGTTTGGTTTCTGATCTTTTGGGTAGATACCCAGAAGTGGTATTTCTGGGTCATATGGTAGGCTCATTCCCATTTGTCTGAGGATCCTCCATACTGTTTTCCAAAGTGGTTGCACTAGTTTGCAGTCCCACCAACAATGTATTAGAGTTCCCACATTTTTTAGGGGATCAGTAAACAAATTTTAGGGGAACAAATTTCAGTTCAACTCAATGGGCTTGGAGAACATACAGTGGTCTGGGATAAAATTCTTGGCCCACACAACAGAAAATGACTTATAAATCATTTGCTTTGAAATACTGAGTGGGACCAACACAGAAGACAACAGTGTGTGACAAAAGTCTATCCAGGTGTGTTGAAACAGTTGAGTCTTCCTGAGCTATGAATTTAGTCTTCTCCTCTGGTTAATGAGATTTGGTAAGAAGACTGAGGCAGCTGGAAGTCTAGTCAGGGAGATAAGAAGAATTTGCAGAAAGCCTCTTCTTGTGCTAATGGGGTATGTGTGGGATTTTTTTTTTTTTTTTTTTTTTTTTTTTTTTTTTTTTTTTTTTTTTTTTTTTTTAGGTAGGGGAGCAAAGGTTAAAGAGACCTGCTTTTGAGAACTTTTAATTTCCTCTACATTATCAAATTGCCCAACATGCCAAAAAAAGCCATATTATTGAGAGGAATTACTCTTTGATCCCCAACACTATTCTCTAATATTTAAAATTAATAAGTATTTATTAAGTTTATGATAACAAAAAGTCATAGAATCATTAGAAAAAAAAAAGAAAAGAAAATCATTAGAAGATCTTCCTGAATCTGCTGTTGTATTCCATAGGGCCTCTAGATCTAGAACAATTGAAACAATGTCAGAATTCAGACTCTGGCAAGTATGAGAAAGGTTTTTTGTAGCTGGGGGTGAACTTCTACATAACTCACAAGAGGGAGATATAAGAGAAACTGAGAGTATCCTTTTCTTTTGCAGATTGGGGATGGAACCAATAGAGCACATGCTATATCACTGACCTACACTTCTTGTTGCCAGCCTAGAACATGCATGGGACTTAAAAAAAGTCTAGGAACCATTGAGAGAAGTGTGCAGTTAGCATTGAGAGCTGAAACTGACACATCATGCCAAAGAGAAATGCTGGAAGAATAATGAAGTGTATCCATGTGGAAGCTCAAACTGTGAATCAGCCATGTGAGTGGAGTGCAGAGAAGGGAAGACTGTCGTTAGCAAGTAGGGAGGGAGTAGACATGGAGAGGAGCTGTCTAATGATAGAGCTTTTCAGTCAAATTTTATATGCTGCTGCAAGGCCTTCAGATCTCCTAGCATGCAAAACCTTGCTTGACTGCCATGCTTTCCTCTTAGAATTCCATGGACTTGTTCATGAACACTAATGTCCTCATTTCTGGAGGTGACAGGAAACTATCAAGAACTTCAACAGAGAGCCTACAGAGAATGGGAGAAAATTTTTTGCCAATTACTCCTCAAATAAAGGACTAATATCTAGAATAATATACAGAGAACTTAAGAAACTCACCACTAATTAAACAAATAACCCAACCAAAAAATGGGCAAGTGAACTAAATAGACACTTCACAAAAGAAGAAATACAAATGGCCAATAAATATATGAAAAAATGTTCATAATCATTAGCAATCAGAGAGATGCAAATCAAAACTACCCTGAGATTTCACCTAACCCTAATCAGAATGACACTCATTAAAAACACAAACAACAACAAATGCTGGTGAGGGTGTGGAGAGGCAATCACTCTCTTACATTGTGGATAGGGTTGCAAATTAGTGAAATCACTTTAGAAAACAGTATGGAGGATCCTCAGGCGAATGGGAATAAACCTACCATATGATCTTGGTATCTACCCAAAAGAATGGAAACCAAACTATCAGACAAATGCACGAGTATCTATGTTTATAGCTACACAATTCACAATTGCCAAACTATGGAACCAGCCAAGATGTCCATCAACAGATAAATGGATTACAAAACTATGGTATATGTACACAATGGAATTTTACTTTGCCATAAAGAACAACAAATCATGTCATTTGCAGGGAACTGGATGGAATTGGAAAACATTATGCTAAGTGAGATTAGTCACAAAAAGTGAAAAATCAGATGCTCTCCCTGATATATGGAAGCTAGGGAGAAAGTGGGTCATGGGAGGACTCTAGACAAAGGAGAAACTTCAGATGAGCAAAGAAGGTGACCTAGCTGAAGGTGATAGAAAGGTGGGAGAGGGAAGCACCCTAATTCACATGATGTACATACATAAACATATTAAAGTCAATCACTAAGCCCAACATGAGGAGGGAGTGGGGAGGGAATGGGGTAGGAATTGGGGAAGGTTTAAATGAGTGCTGTGTGCATGTATGCCTCTACCAGCTTGTACCTCATTAAGATGTATGATTACAATGCAACATTAAAAAATATATTATCTGCAACTCTGAAAGTATTAATCTACTGTCTACTTTTGGCCATGAGTAGGCAGGCCACATCAGCCAGGGATGACTGGTCTCAGGTATGAACCACTACTGAGTGATACTAGGATTCCCAGAACACAGTTGCATACATAGTGAATCTTTCTTTCCCAAACTTACCCAGACTCCTAGAGAACATGGTCTAAGTCCTAATTCATAAAAAATGGGAAGCCAGGAGATCCATTTGATCAGAATGAGGTTTCAAAATAAGCGTTCATACTCAGATGGTTCTTTTTTTTTTTTTTTAACCCAGGGGCCTTCTACCTGAGAGCTATACCCCCAGTCTTAATTTTTATTCTTTATTTTGGAACAGGGTTTCACTAAGTTGCAGAGGGCCTCACTAAATAGCTGAGGCTGGCCATGAACCTGGATCCTCCAGTCTCAGCCTCCCAAGTACTGGGATTACAAGCATGCATCACCATGCCCAGCACATATGGTACTTTTCATGAGTCAAGAGACCAAATCTCCTGTGTACCACTCTACCCCAAGAAAGGACGTGGTCATTGTGTGGGACCCAATATATCCTTTTTAAATTTTTTTTTTTGTGTGTGTGATACTGGGGATGAATCCTGGGGGATTCTACCCACGAGCTACAACCACAGCTCTATTTTATTTTTTTATTTTGAAACAGGGTCTCACTAAGTTTCTGAGGCTGGCGTTGAACTGGTAACACTCCTATCTCAGCCTCCGAAGTACTGGGATTATAGGCCTGTGCTCCCACACCCAGCTCAACATATTTCTTAAATAAATGAATGGAAAAACTTGCAAATGAGAAAATATATGTGAAAACACTGTGGGAATTGTAAAACTCAGGACACAGATTTTAACTATTAGAGCTTACCCCAATAGGAGAGGCCATTTGAAAATTGTCATATTTAGGCAAAATAATAATTTACTTAGAAGAGAGAATGTTGGCTATAAAACTGTTATAAATTAGGATTTCAAGATAGTTCAAGAAACCTAAGCATTAATCTTCTTCCCTCCCAAGTCTTACTGAGATGACCTAAGAAATGTTTGGGATTATTTGAAAAGTTCACATGCTACATATCACTAGGTCTGAACAAAGTTCATCTGAGAGTTCTGAAGAAGGTAGAAGCAAAGGTCAGGGAAAGGAGGAGCCACTGGAGGCCAAGGAAGGCCAATTTGTGAGACTTTATTGTGAATTTTAGATTCAGGGTAGAGGAGATTGTTAGCATTCTAAAAACTCTCTATGTAACTTAAAAATCACCTCATCTAGCTCACTAACACTTTAACATTCCCTGTACCAGGTAGACTGTCTAACCAATGGAAAACAGTTTTTGTTGAAAGACATCCAACTCAAAACTGATTTAAGAAAGTAAAGAGAATTGATTAATTGTCATGACTAAAAAATTCAGTGGCAGTGGTGGTTTCAGGCCTAGCTGGATTCAGGAGTCAATCTCTCATTTCTAGCTCTTTGTTTGGTTTTCCATGTTTTGGTTTTATTCTCAAGTGAGCTGTTCATTTGCTCACTCCTACTAGCTTGGAAACTGGATAAGAGGAAAAAAATTCTTCCTTTAATATTTTTAGCAAAAGTCCAAAGCATTAACTAGACTGGACATACTTGGGTCATGAGCTTATCCTGAAGCCATTACTGTGGCCAAGTAGAAGAGATGACCTGAGTATCTCCACCTTAATTATCTTTTAATTCCTTTAGTCAGGAGAAATTCCCACCATAGCTTTATGGACAGTGGAGCCAGGGAAAAGTGGTTTCTTGAAAGAAAAAAGTGCTGTTACTAGAAAAGAGAATGAATGCTTTGCAGACAAAAACAACTGTCTATACTTACTTCTGGTCACTTTCAATACATGTCCTTTCTACTTGTGTTTATGCACCTAGAATATCTGAGGCAGTTTCTTCCAGTTGAATCGTTGTATTAGAGTTCTTTCCTAACATCAGTCTGTTTTCTGTCCCTTGCTATGTCCATCCTCTGTTGCTCAGGAATTTCTTTGGTCCATATGAGTGAAAAACATTTATTTATCTGCTGCTTCTGAAAATTAATAGATAGATGGTGGGTTTTGGTTACTTTGCATCCACCTCCAGGAACTGATTACCACTGCTCATTACTATTCTCTAGTACACAAAACAGAGACCCTTGTTCTGAAATGGCCTGAGACCCTCATCCTGCCTACAATTAGAGGGAGGTGAGAGTGTAAGCCCAGAGGAGGATGTAATTTGAGAGTAGAGTGAAGGGTTTGTATCTTGATAAAGGAAGGAGTCAGCAGCCTTGGTTGGGGCAGGGCCCAGATCCTGGAGGAAACAGCCAGCTAGCACTCCAGGAGGGAGGGGGAAATTACAAGGGAATGAAACAAGCAGGCTCTATGACCATCACCCCCAACTCCAAATCACAGGTTCTCAAATACTGTCCTCAGCCCAGTGGCAATTCACATCATGAACCCTAGACTAATCAAAAGAAAAAAAGGAAGGAAGAAATAAAGAAAAAAAAAAAGAGGAAGAGAGGGAGGAAAGAGGATTTTAAAAAAATCCTTATATGTAATTCTGCAGATTTCCATAATTTTTTATTATACTATGGATAAATGCTACTTATGAGCAAATTCTAGTTAAAGATTATTAAAATGTGGTAAGATAATGAGCTAGAAAAGAAACATGTACCACAGTTTTGTTTTTGTTTTTGTTTGGGTCTTCTTATTTCTTTGGTTCCCTGCCCTCCCTGGACTAACCCAAGAAGAATAAAGTATCTGTTTCCCTGACCTCCACTTCAGGAAAGAGACCTCCAATATGATTCTAGAGTTCTTAGCATTCTGTCCACTACTATGCCCCTCTTACAAGTAAACAATGATTATGCTTCACAGCCATTGAAGGGATTGATAGGGCTTCTGGAGTTGGAAAAAGCAGAATGGACTGGAGAAAAGGGAGAGAGCAGAGGCTGAGGAACAGGTAGCCTTGGGGATTTGTGAGCCCAGAAGCAGCTGAGGTTAAACTTGCTCACTAGTGAGATGGCTGCCTTGTGACCTCCTGAGGCTAAAGTACAGGCGTGACTGCCCAGAAGTGGCATGATACTTGGGGACCTGTGTTAGTCCTGAAGGACTAGAGACACATGCCTTTCTTCAAATATAAGCCTTCCTTAGATGGTGTATATCTTGACAGTGACAATGATAGGTCAAGGTCATCTACATAAGTCCACAGACTCTCATTGGACCCTAGGAATGGAGCGAGCTCTCCCTCCTGTGATGATACTAGACATCTCGTCAACCCAGCAAGTAGGGACTTAGAACTAGAATTAAAAATAATAGAACTTTTCTTGCATCTGAATGTTGTGGATTGGATTCATAAATTCATATTTGGCAGTCACAATCCAAAATTAACCAATTACTAGTGTTTGCTAAAGACTAGTGAAGCATTTTACTAATAATTTTGGAAGACACACAATAATAATTTGGCTTGACTCTCTGAGATATTAAGAACTCCTACCAGTTTTAGAAAGGATGTAGAATGTGATGCATCATCAATGTTGATTGGAACTTTCCATGTTTTTCAACTGCTAATATCCTTATATCCTTGCTTCTAAATTACTGTTATTTTTGCTTCATCATTATCATTTTAGTTTTCTGTAGTTTGTTCAGTTAACCATATGTGTATACACACACACACACACACACACACACACACACACACATATATGTAATCATACATCTTAATGAGCTACAAGCTGGTAGAGGCATACATGTATACAGCACTCATTTAAACTTTCCCCAATTCCCATCCTATTCCCTCCCCTTCCCTCCTTCTCATATTCAACTTGTCTTAGTGATTGACTTTGATATGTTTGTGAATGTACATCATGTGCATTAGGCTGTTTCTCTCCCCACCCCCATCACCTTCAGTTAAGTCAACTTCTTTGCTCATCTAAGGTTTCTTCTTCTTCATCTAGAGTCCCTTTTATGTCCCACTTTCCCCTAGCTTCTGCATATTAGGGAGAGCATCCGATTTTTTACTTTTTGTCACTGACTAATCTCACTTAGCATAATGTTTTCCAGTTCCATCCATTTCCCTGCAAATGAATGTTGTTCTTTATGGCAAAGTAAAATTTCATTGTGTACATATCCCATAGTTTTGTAATCCATTCATCTGTTGATGGACATCTTGGCTGGTTCCATAGTTTGGCAATTGTGAATTGTGCAGCTATAAACATAGATACATATGCATTGGTATGGTAGTTTGGTTTCCATTCTCTTGGGTAGATACCCAGAAGTGGTATTGCTGGATCATGTGGTAGGTTCATTCCCATTCATCTGAGGATCCTCCATGCTGTTCTCCAAAGTGGTTGCTCTAATCTGCAATCCTACCAACAATGTATTAGGGTTCCCACTTTTCCACACCGTTGCCAGCATTTATTGTTGTGTTTTTGATGATTACCATTCTAATTAGGGTTCGGTAGTTTTTATTTGCATCTCTCTGATTGCTAATGATGTTGAACATTTCCTCATACATTTATTAATCATCTGTATTTCTACTTTTGTGAAGTGTCTATTTAGTTCACTTGCCCATTTTTTTTTTGATTGGGTTGTTTGTTTTCTAAGTGGTAAGTTTCTTGAGTTCTCTGTATATTATTCTAGATATTAGTCCTGTATTTGAGGAGTAGTTGGCAAAAAAAATTTCTTCCATTCTGTGGGCTCTCTGTTGAGGTTCTTGATAGTTTCCTTTGCTGCACAGAAGATATTTAGTTTAATGCAATCCCTTGTATTGTTCTTCCTTTGAATTTCTTGTGCCTTTGGAGTCTTGTTGAGAAAGTTTTTAACCTGTGCCTATGTGTTGAAGTGTTGGACCTATGCCCTCTTCAAGTAGCTGCAAGGTCTGACTTCCAGATCTTTGATCCATCTTGAATTGACTCTTGCACAGGGTGAGAAAGTGGGATTTATTTCAATTTTTGTGCATATGGTTAACCAGTTTTGCCAACACCATTTGTTGAGAAGGCTATCTTTCTCCAGTGTATGTTTTTGGCCCTTTTGTCAAAAATCAATTTTCTGTAAGTATGTGGATATGTTTCTGAGTCTTCTCTTCTGCTCCATTGGTCTATGTGTCTGTTTTTGTGCCAATGCCATGCCGTTTTTATTACTATGGCCTTGTAGTATAGTTTGAAGTCAGGTATTGTGGTGCCTCCTGCATGGTTCTTGTTGCTGAGAACTACTTTGGCTATCCTGGGCTTTTTGTTGTTCCAAATGAATTTTAGGACTGATTTTTCTATGTCTTTGAGGAATGACCTTGGTAATTTAATAGATATTGCATTAAATCACTTTTATATCATTTTTAGGAGTATGGCCATTTTGATGATATTTATTCTGCCTATCTAAGAGCATGGAAGATCTTTCAATCTTCTAAGGTCTTCTTCAATTTCTTTTTTCAATGTTGTATAATTTTCCTTGTAGAAATCTTTTACCTCCTTGGTTAGATTTATTCCCAAATATTGGGGGGCACTATTGTGAGTGAATTTATGGCTGGCATGCAAAAAAGCTTCTGATTTTTTAAGATTGATTTTGTATCTGGACACTTTGCTGAATTTGTTGATCAGTTCTATAAGTCTTTTGGTTGAGATTTTTGGGTCTTCTAAGTCTAGTATCATGTCATCTTCAAATAAGGACAGTTTCAGTTCTTCCTTTCCTATTTGTACTCTCTTGATTTCCTTCTCTTTTCTTATTGCTCTGGTTAGAGTCTCAAGTACTATATTGAACAGAAGTGATGATAGTGGCCATCCTTGCCTTGTTCCTGTTTTTAGTGGGAACTCTCAGTTTTTCCCTATTTAATGTGATGTTGACTGTGGGCCTATTTTATATTGCCTTTATAATGTTGAGGTATGTTCCTTCTATTCCGATTCTCTGCAGTGCTCTTAGCATGAATGGATGTTAGACTTTGTCAAATGCTTTTTCAGCGTCTATTGAAATGACCATATGATTTTTGTCTTTGGTTCTGTTTATGTGTTGAATTACATAGATTGTTTTCATATGTTGAATTAGCCTTGCATCCCTGGGATGAACCTGACTTGGTCATGGTGTATGATTTTGTTGATGTGGTTTTGAATGTGTGTTGCTAGTATTTTGTTTTACAGTTTTGTGTCCAACTTCATTTATGATATAGGCCTATAGTTTTATTTTCTTGAGCTGTCTTTATTTGGCTTGGTATTAATGTGATGTTGGCTTCATAGGATGTACTTTGTAGGGTCCCTTTTCTTTCTATTTCATAGAATAGATTGAGGAGTATTGGGATTAGCTCTTCTATAAAGGTTTTATAAAATTCACTTGGAAAACCATCTGGTCATGGGCTTTTTTTATGGTACGCTCTCTATTGCTGCTTCTATCTCTTTGATTCCTACTGGTTGGTTTAAGTTTTCTATATATGTTTCACTCAACTTAGGAAGGTTGTATGTGTCTAGGAATTTGTCAATTTCTTCTAGCTTTTCCATTTTGTTGGAGTATGGTTTTTCAAAGTAGTTTCTGATAATCCTTTGGATTTCCACACTGTTGGTGGTAATATCATCTTTTTCATCTCTTATTCTGGTAATTTGAGTTGATTCTCTCTTCCTTTTGGTTAGGTTGGCTAGTGGTATATCTATCATGTTTATTTTTTCAAGAAACCAGCTTTTGGTTTTGTTGCTTTTCTGTATTTTTTCATTCTCTACTTGATTAATTTCTGCTCTGATTTTAATAATTTTTTGTCTTCTACTAGTTTTGGGGTTAGACTGTTTCTGCTTTTCAAGGGCTTTGAGATGTGTCATTAGGTTATTTGTTTGGTGATTTTCTGTTCTCCTTATTTGGGCTCTAACCCCCAACTGTACATGTGACTCCTTTGTTAAGGAGAACAATCTAACTGCATGCCTACTTCCCAGTCACTTACTACTCTGTCCCTTGTCTCCTCACTCACAGAGGAAGGGAAGGGTGGAGACAAGAAAGGAGAATGTAAGTTGCATGGAATTGTGCAGAACTCTTGTGGAGGGTTTTGGACTTTCCAAAGTGGTTGAAAAGGGATTTAAACCAATCTCCTTTAATCTCATGTGGCAGGGAGATCCCAACTAGCATGTGAATTGCATATATACTACCTTCTGTATTCTCTACAATATCCCCCAAAAGTAAGTATTATTATCATCCTTGCATTATAGATGAAGAAATTGAAGTCTGGAATATTTCAGTAGCTTTGCTAAAATAATGAAGCTAATTAGAGACAGAGTTGGGATTCAAACTAGGACTGACTTGAAGGTCCAAACATTTACTCATGGAATAATACAACCTTTTCTTTTTTTTTTTTTTCTTTCCTTTCCTTTTTTTTTTTTTTTTTTTTTTTTTTTTTTTTTTTTTTTTTTTTTTTTTTTTTTTTTTGGTACTGGGGATTGAGCACAGAAGCATTCTACTTGTGAGCTACATGATCAGCCCTATTTTATTTTACTTTTTTGGAAATAGGGTCTCACTAAGTTGCTGAGAACCTCACTAGGTTTCTAAGGCTGACTTTGAACCTGCGATCCTCCTATCTCAGCCTCCCAAGTACTGGAATTACAGGGTATACCACCACGCCTGGCATAATACAGCCTTTGATTTATTACAAAGATTTCCTTTGCACAAAGTATTCCGGTAGAAGTCTAGACTAGACTGATCAGAATATTAACCATGTCAAGGGGTTGAAAGAAAGATCCTCACTTTCTTCTGTGGTTTATATATTCATTCAAGTTCAAAATTATTGAATACTCACTTTATTCTAAGCATCAGATAAAAAAGAAATTGTCTCCATCACTGCTACAGGCATTCAAAAAATGAATGTACAGTGTGTATGGAGGTTAGCAGACTAGATGCCAGCTTTGGAGAATTGTATGAATCTTTGTAGCTCAATTTCTTTGGATTGCATAATTTTTCTGAGTATGCCTATACCTACACTCAGTTTAGTCACACTTTATGAAGCCTCTCTCTACACTTTTTCTGCTTGAGTGAATGTTTTCTCTATGTTCTGCACGTTCTAGGTGCTGTAAGTCTATTCACTCACTGACTTCTGTGATTTCCCTGTGGTTTGACACTATCACCAGCCCAGTTTTATTCACAGGAACAACACCATGTAACATACTCAACATCCTGCTGTTGCTAAGTGGCAGAGCTGAAATTTGAACCCCAGTGATCTAATATCGTAGTAAAGTGTCCTAACCATTAGACTAAACTGCACCTATAAAGACTAATTCCTGTATGCATGGTGTTTAAAGACAGAAAGTAAGTTTTATGTTGGCCAAAAATCAGCCTCTGACCTGTGCTATGGTACAAGTAGTTTAAGCTCTAAATTTTTTTGGTCTGAATCTCTCAATTGATGTCTCAAGAGTAAAAGGAAAAGAAGATCATAAGTAGGTCAGTATGTGATTGGCTTGTTTTGATTACTTTGTAGCTCTCAGTTTTCTAAGATGACTCTTTGGCTTCAGCAATTTTCTGGCACAATTTGAGAGCATTTATTGAACCCAGCAATTTGAAAAGCAGTGAGACACACACACACACACACACACACACACACACACACGTGTAGGTAAATATCAAGTGGAGCAGATGTTATGGGAGTGGAGAACATGATCAGACCTAAAAGCATGGAATAGGTACAGAATTTATATGCCTTTTGACATAATTTATTATTTTTAAAAATTAGCAGCAATAAAAGTAAAGATCTCAAGACCGAAAAGTGAATGCTAAGCAGCTTAGAGGAGGGTGCTAGTATTTACCACTCTACCACTGTTCCTAGAAGTTTCTCATGCTTTGCTTGATGATTTTGCATTTGTTTTCCAAATAACTACCCTGAACATGTTATGAATGATATCCGTCTGACACAGCTGATTCAAACTCTTATATATTACATAGCAGGATATTTCATTAAAGTAACCAGTAAAAAAACAGATTTTTAAAAGCTCTTCCAGTTACCTGCAAAAATAAGTGATTTTAGGTATCATGGTTTTCCAACATACACATTATATTCTTAAACTGAGTTTTGTCTTGGGGAACTTTGAAAATAAAATCTGTAAGGCTGAAATTACCCAATGGCAAAGAGAATCCATTAAAGCAAAGAAAGGGGAAAACAAATCATGTTCTCTCAATATCTGGCCCAGTTAGGTTGCCAGTTATTGATTTAGTCTGGGATATAGTAGCATTAAATCTTCCTCATTATACAAGTCCTGTAATCTTTTTAGCTTCTCTATCTATGCTTTAATCTCTGGGTCCAAAATTAAGCACAACATGCACAAACCATCTTAATACTTTCTCGTGTCACTGGGAACACATTTATTCAGAAAGCTCTCCCTAGCGTTATGAGTTTGTTTGTTTTGGCAGGGAGTCCTCCTAATAATTAAAGCATCCCTCCAATCATCCCACTTAGTGACCTGACCTAAAAGCCATTCTAAATCACAATGCTTTTGTTTGTGACTCCTTCTTTGGAAAACTGTTCTACATTTGTGAAATCCTGACTGTGAACTATGTGTAATAACCTAGATGAGAATGATTCCTGTTAGTTATTCAGGGCCTTGCTATTTAAAGAATAGTCCATGGACCAGCAGCATCAGAAATGCAGGATCTCAGGCCTCACCCAGACAACCCTCTTGAATTGGAACCTGCCTTTAAACAATTGCCAAATGATGGTCCAACATCAAGGTTCTTGAGAAGCTCTGCTCAAGTAAACTGGTACCAAGGGTCAGACCAGTAATGCAGAGGTGATGCAGCTGCACAGAATATCAGCCTTTCTTCAACTTGTTCACATAAAACTAAAATTACTTAGGCAAGGATAATAGAAGTCAATAGTCTCCAAATGAACTGTTTTCTTCAATTGCAATTGTGTTTATTTCTGGGCAGAATAGCATGAATAAAGGTGTTAAAGAGGATAAAATGATAAGGCAGTAGGCTAATTTAACTGGAGGAAGTTCAATATAACCAGGTGTGAGGAAGAAATCAAGTGTTATCCTTAGCACCCTCATCCACTGGCTTTGGTCTTTACCTGTCACTTTTACTCATCATTTTCTTAACTCCCATTGACAACTCGGGGATTACCAGACATGATTAGCTGTTAATCGTTTTGGCAAGATGTTTTATATTACCACTGCTTATAGTGTTGATCCAGGAACAATTTTATTTCTTCTTAAAACATTTTTGGGTCGTTTTGTAGGCTTTCTTTGTCAAGTTCATCATAATATAAAATAAGGCAAGAGAAAAACATGTGAACAACTCAGTTTTGTAAATACACTGCATATACTACATGTGAACATTGACTTAAAATCATCCAGAAAAATTGTTTAAGTTGCTAGATTTATGACCATTGATATTCATAACACTGTCTACTGGCCTATAAGGATAATAATGACAGGGACTATATATTCTAGGCTCCAAATTAGAATAATATATGACCAAGAGCAAAATATTTAAAGTTAGAAGAATCCTGGAAAATTTGATGAGTAGGTTAAATATTGTTTATAAAGATGATGATGGTTCTATATGAATTTACAAATAGCAGGCTCATAGAGGAATTAAATGAAACTCACTATTTCCAGGTTGCATTTCTAAGCTTTTTGAGAATTCGATAATGTACATTATGGCTTACATTTTTGAAATGTAGTAAATAATATACATAAAGAAAGGTACATATTGCCCTGAGACACTGGATGCATTTTCACAGAATGAACACCATCCAGAGACGATAGGAAGTCTGACAACGCCACATGCCTGTAATCTCAGCTAATTGGAGGATGGCAAGTGTGAGGTTGGTCTAGGCAACTTAGTGAGACCCGGTCTCAAAATGAGAAATCAAAAAGAGCTGTGAATATATAGCTCAGAGGTAGAGTACCCCTGGCTTCAATCGGAAGGAAGGAAGGGAGGGAGGGAGGAAGAGGGAAGGAGGAAGAGAGAGAGGGAGGAAGAAAGGAGGGAAGAAAGGGAGTTTGGGGATGTCACAATTAGTGCTGTTCTAAACATTCTCATGCATGCTTTTTGGGGACAATGGACAGGTATTTTTTGTGGAGTGTCTACTTGAGAATGGATTTGCTAGATTTGCAGTGTTCTACTTTAGTAGATTCTGCCCAACTAAAGTGGCCAGTTTACACTTCAGTGTGTGAGAGATCAAGTTTTTTCACATCCTTTCCAGGAGCAGTTGGTTGTTGTCTGATTTATTAAAAACTAAGCCATTGTGTATAGAGTGATGTCACATTTAAGTTTTGACATGAAATTTAATATAATTTATACTGAACCAAGGTTTAAGGATAAATTTTCCTTTATTGAATCTCTATTATAAGTGGTCATAGCTCACAAAGCTATGGTTGAGTGAGGTAAGGGTAGGTATGATTTGAGAGGTTTATTTGCTGAGAAATATCTAGTCTGTGAGGTTTTGCTTGAAATTTCCATCAGTGACAATTACCTTTAAGTAAGATCCTCTAAAATCTTATGCTGCTTTCTTTGTCAAGTTCATCATAATATAAAATAAGGCAAGAGAAAAACATGTGAACAACTCAGTTTTGTAAATACACTGCATATACTACATTTGGACATTGAAAATCATCCAGAAAAATTGTTTAAGTTGCTAGATTTATGACCATTGATATTCATAACACTATCTACTGGGCTATAAGGATAATAATGACAGGAACTATATATTCTAGGCTCCAAATTAGAATAATATATGACCAAGAGCAAAATATTTAAAGTTAGAAGAATCCTGGAAGTAAGATCCTTTAAGTAAGATCCTCTAAAAATTGCTCATCCAAGGTAGAGAATTACACAGCCTATAGAAATTAGAAATTACTTAAGTACTAGATGAATATATTTAGTTTTATTAACTCATCCCCAATATTTATCACCTGATGGTGTGAAGATCCCTGAAAAAATGGAACACATGATTTTATGGAAAAGGATCAGTGAACAGAGCAGGGAAGGTATGAGTGGGCACCGAGGCTAGGATGTATGGAAGTGTCCAGCTCACGGCACTGACTACATATGTGGCAGCTATTGGGGGCCTGTGATGGTCAGGGGGCCTCCCATTATGGGGGACAAAGAGAAAACCAAGAGGGCATTATTGCTCTAGGTGTTTAGACTACAAACAAATTAGTTTAGAGGTTTACCCACAATTGGCCCTGACTACAATGGACAGGTGCAGATTCTTTTGTATAAACAGAAAATAGCTTTATACTCCTAGACAGCAAATGTTCATCAACTTCAAATTACACTTCAAATGCTGCTGATGTCTGGACCATTGATGGATGAGCTAGGTCTTTCCAGGTCTAATGCTGAGTAATGCAAATTAGATTCTCTTGAGTTATGCCTAGTGCAGCTGGAGGGCACAAAATAGTTGCCAGGGACATATCTCCATGCCAAATTCTTGCCAATGTTGTTAATAGTATTGTACCCTGTACTTGTGCAAGCACTCTTAGTTTTATTAATTAATGACAATACTGTGCTTTTGCCCTTTATTTCACCTTTTGATTTTTGAATAGGGAATAAATTTGATTTCATCCTGATTGTTCAGAATGCAAATGCTAAGCTGAAAGTCATTGTATACAGCCCTGTTGTCCCACCAAGCAAGTGGCAAGTGGAATCAGTTCAGATGAATTTCAGCTGTGCTATCCCCTGTAGGTTGGCCTGCAATGGGGAATGGACGGTATGAAGAACAGAGGGAAATGTGAGGGTCTCCCAGATAGAGAGGAAAGTGGCCTTGTAGATAGGAACTCAATTTCTACATCTCCTAGGCTTTATGGATAGCCATCCATTTAGCTCAAGCCTTGTTCTCTGATCCAGAAACATGTCTGTAATTCCTCTCTAGGAGTCATGCAAAGAGAAATGATGGCATGAGAGCCATGCTTACTACTCGCAATGAGTGAAAATATAGTGGGAATAAAGAAAGTTAAAATTGCACTAGACTGAACTGCTTTTGTGCTAGGGCAGTGCTAATTTGCATGCTATGTGATATAGTCAGTGTTAAAATATATAATAGATTTTTATAGTTCTGACATATTTTTAAGAACCCTTATAATGTGCCTCAAAAGCTCCTTTAAACCACATCAGTCCTCACACAAAATATGGGATTACTGGAAAAAAGCATATTAAAACATGGTATTATAAAGATGAAACCAATTTGCTTCCCTTAAATTATATACTGAATACCTAATTTAGGTTTCTGCTACAATCTTAGAAGGATATTTCCTTGTCAAGAAAATTATCAGAAGTTGGTCTATCATGCAACTCACAGGAAAGAGGGTTCTAATAGAATTTAAGTTAGAACCTGTGGTGCCCAGACCCACCTAGGCATGCTGACCACTAGAGGGCAACGTTGGCCATGCACTTAGGACTCTAACTCTGGTGGAGAGCAGTGTAGCTGTAGAATAAATCCCAATACAAATAACCAGATACCCAACATGTGTTGGAATGTTAGGTTTATGGTGTTCATGTATGTGAATAAGACCTTATTCTTAAACTTAAGGAGCATATATACAAAAAGAAGAGATTATAATCACAAATCCATTATAATTAAACCATGAGTTGTATTTCAAATTGTATTTAGATATCAATTGACAAATGATACATCAATGTTGATAGTATTAGTGATACAAATAAGGCCACTTAAAAACTATCCAAAGCATAAATAAAATTAATTTGGAAACCTGTTTGGCATATATGTCCAATACTCATTGAGAGACAAACTAAGCTATTTTTATTTTGTCTTAATTACAGAATAATTTAACTTAAATGAAATGTTTTGTGAATTTTTTAACAGGTCAATGATTTTCTTCCTAGTATAGATATATCATTTGTTGTCCCTTAGATTCATAATTTTCACTAAATGTATACTGGTGAAAAGATGAGAGTGTGTTCTTGTTGAATTATTTATCATTTATCTCTGGGATTAAAAATTATGTTTAACTAGAATGAAATATTAGCCTAACTGGTTACTTCACAAATTAAGTGAGTTCTAAAGTCATTCTAGGTGATTTTACAATTTTATTTGTTTAATTATATATTTACATATTTA